>VXAY01000882.1:603189-664374 GCA_013399855.1 Oxyruncus cristatus | reverse complement strand
GGGGGGGGGGGTAAAATTCTCTCTGCTCTTTGGACTCAGCGAGATACCAAGTTTAGAAAGAGAAAAGACTTCCAAAACAACACCTTTTTGTTTAAAATTCAACAGAAGAGGCTGCACAACCCTAAGTTATACAAAACAGTCAGCATAACTGTTCTTTTGTAGTTTTTAATGGTTGGATGGGTGCTGTTTGCTAAATGCTGTAGAACCAAGTGGCAATAACCTCATTTATCAGCCCTAAGGACACAGCCAGGCCAACCATGAGTTAGCAATTCCAGCAGACAGGGAAGATTCAGGCTTGGCAAAGCTGAGCAAAGTCAAACAGGTTATACCTGTTCTGTGCCTAGAAAGCCTAATGATTGTTTCCAAATCCCTTTCTCCCAGTGCTAATTTTTCTTTGTTTCACCAAAACAGACATGCAGGAATGGGACCAGTTAAAGATAGAAGAACTTAATAGGAAACAACGTGCCCATTTAGGGACAAAAAACTGTTCTGAGGGTGCATCAGTGGCTGCTGGGCTTCAGGAGGTGTTTAAAGACCCTTCCTGCCCCTGGAAGCTCCCCACTGGCAGCTCCCTTGAGACAAAGATGCTGGTTGGATTCATCTCAGGGATGATAAACTTCAGTTTGTGGGTTTAATCTCTCTGACTTGAGTTCGAGTTAATTCAAACTTCATGACAGGAGAAAACACATACACCAAGAAGTGAAGAGTTTGCACGAGGTGATGGGGACAGAGCCAGGAGAGAACTCCATGGTGGTCCAGGACCCCAAAGCACTGACAATGAGAACACAAGGGGAGGGTGGAAATTCCTGTGGAAATTCCCCACCAAGGGGTACTACAATCAAATATTCTGCTGCACCCAAAGGTAACCACAGACAGGAGATAAACCACTGCTTAGAGGAGTGAAGCCAAACCCAATTCCATAGTTCCCAGTGTTCAATTCAAGATGAACAAACCAAACAAAACAAACCCAGAGCTGTCATTTTATAGAGTGATAAAGCATAAAAACTCAACAGACACTGTCCACACAGCATCTCTTATAGTTTAAGGTCTTAACAGCAGAGAAGTAGCTGTGGGGAAAAATTTAAGCAAATGTATTCACTGCAGCTCCAAAAGAGACTCTTCCAACCAACTGGAACCAATTACCAAGCACAGAGAAGATGCACTGAAGTGCAGAGAAGTTGAGCACATCCCCTCCCAACACAGCCTGGTTGGGATTATAACGCTGCTGCTGCTTCCCATCTTTCCATACTGCTGCAATCCCAGCTCCAGCTCCTTTCTCCTCATCCAGGGCTACCTGCTCTCTTGTGCTTGGATGTAAATTCACCAAGGCCAGAGGCTCTCTCTTGCTCTTTATGTGTTCATTTTTCAGAGTAGTACAGCCTTTTTCCAGGGCCAGGGCTCTGGATTCTACACTAAACAATAACCAATATTTTCCCAGCCAACAAGAATTCAGTGGTTACTAAGAAACACCACTGTGCACAGCTAAGTGTCACAATTTAAAGGTCTTTAACAAATCGCTTAGAAGACCAGGCTCAAACTTGCTACAGTTTGATGTAACCCAACACAGCTTTACTGCACATGAGCTTAAGCATTTCTGCTGGAGACAAGTTTTGATCAGCTACACTTTATCCTTATTTAGGGCTTCAATTATCACACCAACAAAACAACATTAAGATTTGACGCAAATTAGGGGGTCTATTGTTGGATTTTTTTAATGGTATCACTAACTGCAAGCTTCACTTTGCTGTTAAATCAGCAATGGGCTCGGAAACATTTTCTCTCTTAATCCTTGGGGTAACACAGGGTGGCTCAGACTCGAATTTAAGAACAGACCTCCAGCCTGGAAAGCTGCTTTATGACACAGTTGCACCCAATAACCAGTTCACTAAACTTCCAGGTTGACAGAGCTCCCGATGCTAATTAGATTTACACAATGATTCAGAGCTTTTTACTACCTAAATGAACTTTGAGAAGCTGCAACAACAGCTCCTGTTTCAGACAATTCTCTCCTCACAGAAACTTCTTCGAACCACTTAAACCCAATCCTTTACCACTTCTCACCTCTGCCAATAATTTCCTTCCTCCTTTGATAGTCTCTCTGAGTTTCAGCACCATTCCATTTAAGAACATGAAAGTGCCAAGCAAGAGAGGCATTTAAATATAACCTCTTCAATTGCTTGAGGTTATCGAGGCAGAGAGACCAAGGATACTGCAAGGCACTCTTCCTCCCTTGCTCTTTGCATAATTCTTCATTAAATTAAAAATAGATTGTCATTAATAATGTATGGATGACAAGACAATGCAGGACTGCTTTTGTTTCCAAAAGAAAATTAATTTACAGGGAAAACAGTTCAATGTTAAGATTTATAAAATTTTGAATAAATTATTCAAAGCAATGCCATTCTTGTAGGGTATTTTACAACCACAATTTTAGCTGAGGTGCTGCTCACAGCAAGTTCAGGAATCAAAGACCAACTGGACAGCTGGAAGCAAGAAACTAAAATATTTAACAGTAAATCTTGCTGCTAGCCCAAGATGAAAACTATTGCATTGCTAATTAATGATACAGGTCACACACTGCTCTCTCCTGAGGCACATGACAGGACATTTGCCTTCCCCAGCCACAGAGTACACTTCACTTGTTCAATCCCATCTTATACAAAACAGGGGGGGTTGTACCAGAAGGACTTGGTGAATCACAGCACAAGAAAACCAGACTGCAACTTCTGACTGACAGAACACATGGAAAAGGCTTCCAGCCCCTCCCCACCGGAGCTCCTCGCCCGGGGTTAAAGCTGGCTGAGGTTCCGAAGGGCTGGGTAAGCCCTTCATGCTCCACATGAAGGCAGGAGAAGTGCTGAGCAGGCTGGAGCACACCCGTCCCAGTCCCTGTGCACAGGGAGTTTGCGTTCCTGCGCATTCTCCCATGCAGGAGCTCGCCCAAGGCTCTACTTGAAATCCAAGTCTCTTGCTGAACACCTCCCAGTTAATCATCTCCAAACCACTACCCAGCTGTGCTCCCGCATCTGCAGCACAGGGAGTGAACTCCCCGCTCAGCTCCTTGGGTTTGTGAGCCATGCAGGTATGTCGCTGATCCCTTAAAGAGCAGGGTGCACGTGTGTACCAGCAGAGGCAGAGGAGAACATTCAGGATCTCAATGAAAACCCAGCCCTGCAAACACCTCTCATCAGGGGGTGACTGACAGGTGGACACCAACCTCCTCTCACAGGTGGAACACCTCTCATCAAAAAGGTGTTCAAAGGTGTCAGATACCATTTTTGCTATAACACAGGCTATAAAAGGGACACTCAGCAGCACAGCTATTGCTGGAGATGCCAAGCAAGCACAGGACGGAGTGTCCTGCCTCCCCCTCCCACACCTGAGAGCAGGCTGAGCCAGCAGGTGCTGTGCCTGTGCAAAGACCAGCAGCACCCACAGCCTGACATGTCTTATGGCACTTCTGCACACTAATGCTGTAAGGACTGACACATCTACAGCCAAACCCACACTGAAAATGTCCATCCTTTCTTATCTGAGTTTGTATTCTAAAATGGGCAAGTGTCAAACTGAGATGCTCAGACTTCAGCTTGACTAGACAGGAAGCTGAGGAGCCCCTGCCTGGTTCCAAATCCTGCAGAGAACACGTGGCTTGTGTTCTGAAGTCACAAATCATAGCCTTCACTGGTAGAATCCTTGCCAGAAGAAGAAATAAATACTCCCTGCAAGCTATTGTGAGTGAAACCTTATTTCCAAGGTGAAGAGGAACCAGCCTCCTAAAGAGACACTAAACTGGATGACTAATTCCAGCATTCCCACACTTCCCTTACACAGTCTGAGCAAGCTGCTGCTCAGTACAAGTTCGTGCTTGTCCAGCAAGGCTGTGCCAAGGTGTGTCTGTGTGATCCACCTGCTCTGCTCAGCACTGTCAACACCTCAGGGGTGAGGAGCAGGTACCTCCTCTTGAACATGTCCTAGACACAGCAAAAGAGGACTCTGAAGGACCAACACACCAACAACCTTTGTTAAACATTTACATCTTCAGAAGTTCTCTGTGGAGAAACCTCAGCCTCCCAGTTGCTGGGGAGCAGTTCATTCCTTGGACTTGTTTCCACCTCCATTAGGACTTGAAAACCTGTTTCTCTGAGCCCAGAGAAAATGCAAGATGAGCTACACGGAGGAGTTCTGAGGGCTGGAGAACAGCGACACGAGGGAGGGAAGCAAGCACAGGAGTTACCACACACAAGTCCTGGGTTTCTCCAGCCTCAAAGAAAACAGGAGCAGGTTCAATAGCAGAGAGAAGGAGAGTCAGGCTCAGGGAAAAGAGAAGGTGGTTGGGCACCTGACACTGTTCTGGAGAAGTCTGGCACCCCGAAAGCCCGTGGGCAGAGAGCAATGCTCTGTTCATTAAAGCTTGATGCAACTGGCCCAGCTGGTGAGGGAGGGCCAGGGTGGAGTTTGTGGTGGAAGGTGGCCAAGCCTGGAATTGGAGTCCGAGTAATGGGGGAATGGATCATATGGCAGCAGCACATTTCACTGCAGCCAGGGCAGAGGCCTCAAGGGAACAGCCTCTGGCCCCCAAAGCATCTGAGGGAGCAGCTTCTTCTCCAGTGCAAGAGGTTTGCAGTAACAAGGAGAAGGAACATCCTGCAAGTGATTTGAGCATCGGTGTCTGCACAGGGTTGAAAAATTTCAAATGCTTCCCCCATCTGTCCATCCCTCTCCTTTCTGAGCATCGTCCCGTGTTTCCCCAAGTCCCTTTTCAGCCCAGCTGCCCTGGAAGTACAAGTTGATCCTCTTTTGTCACATGAACTGAAAAATGAGTGTCAACTGTTGGCTCTGGGGGTAGCCCAGCCCATCATCCCAGTTCACCTAAAGGCTGCATAAACATCTCAGGCAAATGGTGTGACTGCTGGGGATGGGCCTGTGCAGGGCTGAGGGTTGGATTCCATGATCCTTGCGGGTCCTTTCCAAGTCAACACATCCTGTGATGCTGGGATCTAACAGGATTGCACAGTGCATCCACACACAGCACCTTCATCCCAGCTTCCCACCTTGGAGAGGTGGGAATTGCATTAAACACCTATCCTGTACCTTCCATGCACTCAATATCTAAATACACAGTCCTACAAAGGACTGCAGTTTGCTTTGCCCCCCAGGTGGAATGCTGGCAATACGCTGCTGCTTTTATATTAGGTAACCGTGATCTGACTCACAGGAATACACTGTAATAACTCTGGTAATAATTCTGCTTCTATCTCACCTCCGTCCCCTCCTGGATGAAAGCTTTTAATTAAAATATCCCCCAAGACTGTTGCAAGGAGAGAAAGAGAGGAGAATTTCTGTCTTCTCTATCAGTGCCTGTTCTCATCACAGACATCCTTCACCTCTCATCCTGATAGACCCTCTCTGAAACAGCCCTGTAGTTTGGCCTGTTTGCACATTACAGTTTACAGGTCCTGTGGTTTGGGTACCTCCACCTCTGCAACCTTTCAGTTCTAATCATGTCAAGGCAGTGACACCTTTGCTTTCCACACCCAACATCCAAGTACTTCATCCAAGACCTCACTAGTACAGGATATTGCTGATGGCCTCCTTGTGAAAAGCAGGGAGCTGGAAGAGACAGAAGATGAATAACAACTCAAAAATTCCCAAAGCTGTCTGTGCCATCTCTTGGAGCTTGGATTGTCATCCCAAGTTCTTCACATTTACCCATAAAACAATGTGCTACTTCCTTAGAGATCAGAGATTTGGGATTGATAAGGAAGTCAGGGCATCTTCAACCATCCAGGTATCATTAACCATGAAGCTCATCTAACGTTCACTTTCCCCTGCTATTCCCATCTCCCTCCCTTGATTTCCTTGCCAGGTTCCTTCTCAGTTGCTTTCTCTTTCCCAAGTTCTCACCCTTTCATGGCTCCTGCTCTCCACCTTATCACCCCCTGCGTTCCCACTCACACCTTTCACTGTCTTGCTCTTATTCCAGCCCTTCCACAACCCCTTATCCATATTCTTCTTTTCATTCTTTCCTTCCTTCAGTCTTAGAAAACATCCTGTATCCCCTTTCCCAAATGTTGCTTTGTAAGAAACTCATGTACCCTGATACAATAAAAAAACCAGTTTTTTCTTTTTTTCTTACAATTGTTAAAACTTCTTAGGAAGAAATTCTTTACAGTGAGGGTAAACCATTGGAAGGGTTGCCCAGGGAGGGGGTTGGATTCTCCATCCCTGGAGGTTTTTAAGGTGAGACTGGATGTGGCATCAGTGCCATGGGCGGGGAACCACGGCGGGGTTGGATCAAGGGTTGGACTTGATGATCTCAGAGGTCCTTTCCAACCTGGCTGATTCTCTGATTCTGGAGATGGGCTGGAAAAAAGCTGAGGAACACTTCTGCTGCAGAACCAAACAATACCGCTTGGTTTTAGTTTTTAACAATGTCCTTCTGCTGTCCCTAAATCAACATTTTGTGCCAGTGGACAAATGAAATGGTAACAAAATCCAGCCAAAGTTAAATCAAGATTCCAATGGTCTTTTCTTTGACACCAGAACCTCAACAGCTTGACAAAAATACAGGATTTGATCTCCCAGGTGATTTATCCAGACATGGAACACATTGTTATGCTGTAGACAGAGATTTATTCCTTTTATCTCTGGAAAAATGGCTGCACAAAGCATTCCCTCTGCAGGCACAGCACAGGTGACAGTTCCTCCCCTGCTCCACAGCAAGTTTGGAAGCTGAAGAGGTGAAAATCCATCAGCTGGGACTGCTGAAGGGCAAACACACAGTGCTGCCACAGGAGACACAAGCCTGGCTGCAGGAGGAGCAGCAGGAGGCATCACTCAGCCTCACACCCAACCCAGCCAGCCCTGCACCCCAGGGGTGAGCAGTGGGAGAGGGAACAGCCGCTGGTGTTGGTATCAAACCTGGAGTTAAAGCTCTGGATTAACCAGCATCACACAGGTCACCTCAGACTGGGCACTCACCTTTATACAAGGCTTTTCCCAGCTGCTTAAAGATAATGGGGCTTCTGGCAGGTAAATAAATCAAAGCTGTGAAGGAGCTGGAAGCTCAGGAATGACCTGGAACAGCCAGGCATTCTGCTCGTACCACAGCCTCGGGAAGGGCTGGGGCTGCACAGGGAAGTCAGGGAGCTCAGCAAAATGAAGGAAAAGCCCAGCAGCAGAGTCGTCTGGAAGAGGCTGTGCTCTGCTCCCAGCACTGGCAGCACTCAATTACCTACAAACACAACCCCAAATAAATGAGGTGTGGAACCAGCAAGGGCTGGATAAACCAGGGCTGGGGCCACAGCGGAGCCTGTGCTTTGCAGAAAGTGCCTGCTGAACACAACACCAGAGAAACGCAACCAGAATCTTCCAAAATAAGCTGGAACTTCTCACTGTACAGGGTCAGTCTTATCTTTGCCTGCAGTGAGTTTCTTTGGCCAGTCCCACTTCCGTATCTGCAACTTCTCCTACATTCCAGTCTTATAAACACATGAATATTGTGTTTTGTGAGGCTTGAAGGAGTATTTCTGGGCACTGTCATCCAGAGTCTTTCATCATGACATTCACTCCACTTCCAGAAGGACAACATCACTGAGATCCCCGGGACAGGGGTTTGTTTGGCGTTTAAACACTGGAGAAGGGGATAATGCATGGAAATGTATATTTTATATTACATAACACCAATGCTGCAAGGCAAGAAATGCTGCTCCTACTTCTACCCCCAAGGAACACCACTGTAGCTCCAAGCTTTGAGCTCCTCTTCTGACGTTCCAAGGAAAGGATCAATTCTGGGTGCCACTGATAGAAAAATACCCAAACATCACACAGAATGCCTCTTGATCCAAATCTTCTCATGAAAAATCACTGATTTTGTTAAAAACTGGACATAAATGCTTTCTGTTCAAAAATACATTCTGTATTTTCTCACAGTGGGATTTTTTTTTTCTCAGCAATACTGAAAGCTTTTTAACATAGCACACAGTTAAATGAGAATAAAATGGCTGTTTTGAACATGAAGGAAACTGCACTTTTTCTCAAACAGAAAGGAAAGAAGATGAAAGACAAATCTAATTTTCTCTCATTACAATCCATTGATGCTCAGATTTTGGTTAATTGCTTTCCTTATGGGGATAATCTCAATGTTTTAAGCTATAATAAACCTATGAAGCAGCACAGGAAAATAAAAGAGGATGAAGAGCTTGGGGAATCTTTTGGCGAATTTTTCATTAGTTTTGCATGGAGAACACGAGAGGTCTGGGTGTGTGTTATGGCCAGAAAACATCAAAGTGTTACAGCCAGGGGAAAAGGACACACAGAAAAGGATATTCCTGACTTGGTCCCAGGGTAAAACATCCAGAAATCCTAATGCTCCATCCCTGGAAGAGTCCAAGGCCAGGTTGGACAGGGTTTGGAGCAACCTGGGCTGGTGGAAGGTGCCCCTGCCCAGGGCAGGGGTGGAACAAGATGGTCCTTAACATCCCTTCCAACCCAAACCATTCCAGGATTCCAGGATTAGTTTGGTGTGATGGGGCAGAAGAAGTTTTTACACACGGACTAGAAAAACGAGCTGTAAGCAGCACAGATTTCCCTGGGAAACACAAGAAAAGGTGTGTTTTGGTGGCGTGTTCAGGGCACTTCACCCCAGAGCTGGCGACGAAGCCGCGGTTTGCCCTGAACGCCCCCGGCTCCAGGCTCCAAGTAGCACTGCCCAGCCCACACAGGGGAGCTGCACATTGTCCCCACCAGGCTCCAAAGCTGCTTCCTCATTAAGCTTCCAGAATGTAATGAGCACACAAGGTGTAAAAGCAACAGTTAAAAGGCAAAGCCCAGTCTCTCTCCTGTCTCCACGAGGTAACATTCACAGACATTCACAAGTAACTAAAATTAAATAGGAACTGGGAAATAGGTTTAAAGCATTTCCTCGGTAACTGGAGGGAAATGAGGATTTCATGTGCTTTTTGTCTTCATGCTCACAGCTCTGCAGCAGGGCTGGGTTTGACTTCAGGCACAGTCTTGTGCCGTCTGTATTCACAGTGCAGGAGTTGATTATCTAGTTATGGGTAAAAAAACTTTTTTTTTTTTTTTTGTTTTACACAAATGCAATGCTTAATACTCTCTTTAACACACACTGAACTTATTCCGATCAGCAAAGAGATGGCAAGTTTATCATTATTCCCACTCCTTTCCCCTGCAGGTGTTTCTTATCACAGATTTAGAATCTCAGAATGGTTTGGGTTGAAAGGGACGTTAAGACCATCGTTCCACCCCCTGCCATGGGCAGGGACACCTTCCACTAGCCCAGGGTGCTCCAAGCCCTGTCCAACCTGGCCTTGGACACTTCCAGGGATCCAGGGGCAGCCACAGCTTCTCTGGGCAACCTGTGCAAGGGCCTCCCCACCCTCACAGGGGAGAATTTCTCCTCAGAATCCCATCTAAACCTCCTCTCTGTGAGTTGGAAGCAATTCCCCCTTGTCCTGTCACTCCAGGCTCTTGTAAATAGTCTCTGTCCATCTTTCTTGTGGGCTGCCTTCAGGTACTGGAAGGATTTCATGGTAACTCCTTAAACCACTGGAGCTCAGTCCAACAACTTGAAGCTCCAAGTGATTTTTCAAGACCCCCATCCAGGCACAAGATGAAGAATCCCTAAGGATGCTCCCATTGCCTGCCTTGCTCCAGCTGAAAAGTGGTCTTGCACAGCTTTTGAAAAGCACATCTCCTTGACTATTGGAAATTACAGGGGTTGTTAACAGAGCTTTAAAGGATGCTGCTGCTGGGGGGGAAAGAGACCTGCAGACAAACCCAGCTCCAAGAGCAAAGGAGGCAACGCTTGTTTGTATTCCTTGCAGCATCCTAAAGACAGGAAAGCAACACTCCCCCTGCAGCCGCCTTGCTGGTTGGGCTGACCTCTCTTTTGGTTCACAAACTTGCTTTCATTTTCTTGCAAAGAATTGCTGTTGGCATAAATCAAATTCTTCACAACTTAAAGAGAAGGAACCCATGACAACATGCTAAAAACAAGATTTTCCTAAAAAGTACTGCCTGGTTCAGGGCTTACACCCCATCTTTTGGGATGACAGGGACAGGATTTCTTAAACATCCACTACCAGTTATTTTAAACAGCTCTCCAGTCTTCCACCATGTATTCCATGGACAGGAGAGCTCAAGAGCTACAAAACTTCAGGACAAATGATGTTAGTAAACCAGAAAAGAACACAGGAGACCATTCCAGTGCTTGAGTTCTTACTATTGTTAAAGACCACTTTAAAAGAAAAACAAACAAAGCCCCTTTTCCATTTGACAAAAGTTAGTCCCAGTGATGTCTGGGAGTGCAGCACTGACTGAACCCGCAGTACTGCGGGAACTCTCACGGGGAAGAAGAGTCTGCACAGAAAAGCTGGAGGAGAAATGCAGAGATGGGACATCAACTGACCTGTGTGAGCACACGGGGAATTACTGGGGGATTGCAGGCAGTGCTCCCCAGTCCCACTTGTGCTTCCCCATCCCTCACCCAACACAGATCCTGCTTTCTCTCTCAATAAGGCAGGAAGGACAAGAATCACCATGTGGGGCAGGCAGGCAATCCCCTGCACCTTTGGGGGAGCCAAAATAAGGCCTTTCAGCTCATCTCTGAGCACTCACAGAAACCAGACGAGTAACAAACACATGCTGCGAGAGGCTGTGGAAGGAAATGAGTGTCTTACTGAAACCAAACAGAACTTCATTTTAACCAGTCCTGCAGGACAGCACGTTATGCACCACCAGAGAAGCCTCCTGCAGGAAATGAAGGGCTGGAGGGCAGAGCTCCAGCAGCACATATTGCTCTCAACACCCACCACAGTTGCACCAAACCCATTTGAAGGAGACACCAGTGCAAGATCTGGATGTTAAATCAACCACACTGCCCTTTCAGTGCCCACCAGACTGGGAGTTTCCCTTGGGACATGAGGCCACTGTCCTACAGATAGTTTTGGGGGAGGAAGAAGAGGAGCCCCCATTGCAGAGCTCCCACGTCAACCAGCAGAACATCCCACTGTGAGCAGCACAGGACTCCCCCCAGCCCTGCACGGGGGATGGCAAGTTACAGCCACGGCACACCAAAGGAGTTCCCAGAGGGATACACAGGGATCACACGGAATCACTTGTGCCTGGTTTTCCAGCCCCACAGTTGGTCCCTCAGACCTAACACCCCTGACTTCCCTCAGGAAGGAACAGCCTGTCCCTTTTAAGTCTCAACAACCCACACGTGGCTTTTAAGGTGTCTTGGGACTGACTTTCTGTAAGAGAAATCGAGGGGAAAACAGTAAATCACTATGTTTAAGTCAAACCTATAAAAAGAAACACGAGTGCCAGACTCCTGGGTGACAACTGCAGCAGGTGACTCATGGCCTGGCACAGACAGGCTGTAATTTGGTGCAAAGGAGTTGTCATAATCAATATTTACAGGTGAGTATTTTTATAAAAAGAGCGTACACTTGCCACAATAGATTTAGAGACTGCTCTTTGAATATAAATAAAAGTATCAGGTGAAAGATGCCGCATCTTCCCCTTGAAAATAAATGTATCTTCAAGCCTGCACATGCAGATTGATGTTTGTCACGTGAAATTTAAAGGCCAGGCAACAAAACCCTCAGAGTGGAGGAGCCACATGTGCCTTTTGTGTTTGTGGTAAGTTGATTACTTGGATGCTTCTGACACTTTCACGCTCTAAGGGCTGTGAGAGTGAACCAGAGCTGGTGCCAAAGCTGAGGGCTTTACACATGAAGTGGCAGCAATAAGTCTTTTTTTCTGTGTCCTGTTATCTGGAAAACACTGAATGATTTTATCAGGGAAATTTAAAAAAAAAATATATCACAATAAGCTTTCTATAACTCGAAATCTTCTAAAACTAAGAAAATTTAAGCTCTACTCATTACACCACAAAGAACTATTTCCCAGGCTTCTAATGTTCACTGCAGGCTCTCCAGATGATCAGCTTTTGCTTATGGATTTGCTTTAAATACATATATATATTTATCTGTATTTTTATATACAAATATCCAGCCTTATACATGGGTTATATATAGGGCCTACCTGCAAGAAGGCCCAATATTTACAAATTAAAATCAAGACCATCCTCATAATTTTAAATCACCACACTAAACTCACAGACATCTTCTCCAGATCAAATAGGACTCACAGCTGATTTTCTAATTCTGTTGTTGCCAAACACACAGAATTCCAGAACCAGTAAATTGTGTGTCCAATTATCCCTCCTATAGTTCAAGGGGCTGCATTTAAATGAAGATTATGAAAATCAAGTAGACTTGAAATGCCTTTTTGAGCACTGAAAGTGATAGCTGCTCAGGGAAAGTGCTTCTGAAAAAACTAAGTCTTACTAAGTGTGGTTTTAATAAAGATTGAAAGATGGACAAGTTTTCTGCTTGTTGTCCCTCACTCCCAACCCCATGACAAAGTGACCTAAAACACCCAAAAAAAGGCCAAACACTGAGAAACAAAGATTTTTCAATAAGAACTTTGTGCTTGAACAGGATGAGAAGGGGAGGAAGAGAAAAAAGGAAAGGAAAAAAAACAGAAAGAAAGAAAGAAAGAAACAACCCAAACCAAACCCAACCAGTAGCTCAAGTTAAAAGCATTATAAAAACCTTGCCTCTAAGTGGGGAACAGACTCTGCACAAAGAACATGGACTTGCTGCAACACCCCCACACCCTCAGGAACCAGCACATCCAGGGGCCTCTTCCTTCCTTGTCACTTCTTGGACAAAGTCACCTCCCCAAATACATATGGACCAACACATCCACCTTGGGTTCCACCTACAGAATCTCTGCCTTTTATATTTCTGTTTGCCCAGAGAAGCTGTGGCTGCCCCATCCCTGGAAGTGTCCAAGGCCAGGCCAGTGGAAGATGTCCCTGCCCATGGCAGGGGGTGGAATGGGATGGGCTTGAAGGTCCCTTCCAACCCAAACCATTCTTGAACACTTCAGGAATGTGGAGTCCACAACTACACATTACCACGTTAATCCTCAGTGAACAACAGGCCAACAAACTGAAGTTTCACACAGGAACAGAACTTATATTTCATGCCTAGAATGCAATTTTGAAAAGGTGAGATCAGTTAAAAGATCCATTCATCAAACCAGGGGCAGAAAACAACGCCTGCAAGTAGATCTTTAGACAGAAATCTCAAACAGCAAGTCCTGCTTCTCAATAATATCAATCCCAGTGCCCAATTCCCAAATGATTTCTCAACATATTGCTTCCAAAGCAGAAAAAGCACTGAGGTATTTATTACAAAGAAGGTCAAATAAAAATCTCTCAGCATAATTTTGCCATCACAGCCAGGAGGAAAAGGAGGGAAGGAAGATGGCTACAAGTATTCCTGACTGAAGTTCCTGCTCAGCACAGAAACCTGATGGGTTTGATGCATTCAGCAATAATAACCTGCCTCAAACAACACCAACGCAGAGAACATTCCCAGGGCAACAAAAATAATGTTTGAACCACTTTGGAGACTGAAAGATTTTTAATTTTTTTCACTTCAAAGCCACTACAAGGGTTTATTGAGGTTCTGGTCTCTCTGCCCAGCAGGACAATGAACAAGAGCCCAGCTCAGCTCCCAGAGAAAGAACGGCAGTCTCGGGGCTGGCACCACATCCAGGGGCACTCCAGCTGTGCCAGGCAGTGTTTCCCTGTGGGAAGAGGCACAAAGAAATGCCCAAAGTGCTGTATCCATGGATGTGATGTATCAGCCCTGTCTGCCTTCAGTCCTGTTGCACACCCCGTGCTGCTGGCACAGAAGTTTTCTTTTATCTAAAGCTTTTAAAGCTTTAATGTAAATACTAATGCAAATATTATCCTTGATGGGACTGTATTCCTCTGCATGGAGCACAGAATAATCACTGACTGAGCCACAGATTTGTTCTCAAAGTCAAATCTATAAGGATTTCCTGTCAAGGGATGCAGTACTTGATTCAGCCCTTTAAGGTGGGCTATATATGAGAGTACTACAAAGTGTAGTCACAGTCTGGAGAGTTATTTTTTATCACATTTCTGGTCATAATCAAATAGATCGAACTCCTGCTCTGCTCCTGCAGAATTATTGCTCCCATATAAACTCAGACTCTTTGGTTTTCATTCCTTACTTATTTCAACAACTAAAGCAAAACCCGTATTTATTTAATGCTGGACAGGTTCCACTTTTTCTTGTGACTTGATCTAGAATAAATATAAAAGATGCAAAGGGGTTGGGATTTATTTTTTCTTCCTATTGAATATTTAAGCCAGAAACCATTTCCTTAAAAATTTCTCCTGGTCACGTCACAATGCCTGCAAGAACTTGTAAAAAAAAAAAAATACAAATTTTCAAAGTAATTTCTCTGAGATTCCATGTGTTTCCTACAGAAAAAGGAAAACAGAAGATGAAAGGGGAAGAGGAAAACTTACTTCAAACAAATAAACTAGAGCTTGCAAAAAGGAGAAAACATTGTTCTTCTCCCAATACCTCTTCAGAGAAAGGTTGAGGAAATTAAGCAATATATACAACCCATGCATTCCAACAGAAGTTTCAAATGCCATTTTAACATAAGGCAAGTAAAAAAAAGGAAAATCCAATAAAGTTATAAAAGAAAAAAAAGCCCATTGCATATTACTGAGACTAATTTTATTTTCATATTTGCCTCAGAGTCCCAAGCTCCTGCATGATGTGGCCTCTGAGTGCACAGAGGGATTATTGCAGTATTTTCCAGCATCCTCAACAGCCTGTGTTCCTCCACCCTCTCCCTTGCACATTGTTCTTCAAACTTGCAGCTAATCAAAGGAAATTTCTGGGATCTCATCTTCCATTTTTAGTACTGGCCTAGTTAAAGACACAAAGGGAACCCAGCGAGTCATGCTTCTCTCTTTGTTTTTGAAAGAGTAAAGGGAAGGAATCTCTCTGTTCCTCCCTTGATCAGATTCTCGAGGCAAAACAGGCTCTTCAGGAGCTGTTGGTTTAACATATGGAGGGAAAGGAGGTGGGCAAGAGGCAACCTGGAGCTGGAATGGATTTGATGCAGCACCAAAACACACACCCAGCCATGGCAATCCAGGGCAGCAGTGGTGGGACACCTTTGGATTAAGGTGTCTGGATTCAGTTAATTCTCAGTGTGCCCCCCTGAACGCAGGTTCCTGTCAGGCTCTCACCTTTTATTCAGTACATCACAAACTGCAGTTTGCAAAGGCAGGACAGGGATTTTCAGAGCCCCCAGTTCCACCATGCCATCATTTCCCCGGGGATGGAGGAGGGATGGCTGGTGAACCTTGACAGAGCACGCGGAGGCAGCTGACCTGGAGCAACGGCATCTCCATGAGCAGGACCTACCCCAGGAGAGAAGTGAAGACCTAACCGTGCCTGGATTGCCACTGTCCTCAGGCTTCCTTACCTTTCCCATAAGAACTGGTTCCTTCTTTACACCAGGGTGCATCCAAGACAACTGAAACAGAGCCTGAGTGACAAACTAAACGAGAACACAAAAATTTAGGCATTCCATTGGGAATTACAGATTCCATCCCCATGGGATTTCTCTTGGCTCAGTGTACAATGCATGTAAAGCAGTCTGCATCCTAATTTTTGGGCAAACTCAGTTTCACAATAACTTGAGGCTCCAAACATTCTGGAAGAGACCAAACAGAGGCTTCTACAGACTGATTTGCTGAGCTCTTCCCAGTATCCTGAACTGCAGAGAGGCTGAGTGTTCTCAAATAACCCCAAGTGAACAGGCCCCAAACACTGCCAGGTGTCTCTTTTGCAGACACTGCTGCCAAGGAAGCCAAGGACTGTTGTCATGTCCAACCTATTCTGCAAATCATCAGAAACTGGAGAAAATAAAGCCCTGGACTTCCAGACCTATCACGAGTGAAGGGACGGGGTAAGTGAGGTTACATCAGCTCTGCTGAGGACAGGCCACACTTCACTCCTGGCACAGAAAAGCCCCTGAGCAACACCCACAGCTCCACTGCAGCTGTGCCCACCCGCTGTGCTTCCTGCTCAAACTTCAGGGGTCTAACAAATGCATTCATGACAATTTTAAATGAACCTGCACTGGAAGAAGGAAGAAATGATGTCCAGGTACCCTTGGCAGCAGCCTGAAAGGACAGGCATTTCAATTATGGGATCATTTTAACAAGGCAGCTTTCCTGCCTCTGAAGCCTTTCTGCAGCTTATCCCATGTGCTCAGCACTTCTATTTATACAGACCTGACTCACCTCACAACTGCCTCACACGAGGTACCTCTTCCACCTTCTCTTTAAAAAAAATGCCAACAACAAAGGGAGAACATGGGGAAAATCAGATCTTTTCTCAGAGTTCATTCCCAAACAGTGACAAGACCGTAAAGACAATGTGATGTACAAGGTTGGGAACGCTCAGAACTGACGTGGGGTCTTGGGTGAGCACAAAGGGGAACTGCCAGACCAGCAAGTGTCATCCTGATCCCACCTGACACTGCCAGATGCCCAGCAGCAGGAAGGAGATCCAAGAGCTCATCTGCATGCAGAACATCACTGCGAAGGTGTCTTCAGTGGGCAGACCTGTCATTTTATTTTACTGTAGTCACCTTAAGGGAATTGTTATGTTGCTTTTATTGTTATGTTGAGGACATTCCCTTAAAATAAGAAAAATAAGGAAAAAAGCAGTGGAGCTTGGCTGGAAGGTTAGGCAGACATGTCCCCAGAGATCTCTCGTCTAAAGTCTGGGAAAATACAGCTCTAATCTCCTCTGGTACTCCTTAGACTGGAAAAGAGGAACACTTGCAGATGGTGTTCCTGAGGGGGTGTGGGAGGCTGGGAAAAATAACTTCTCCAGATTCAGCCTCTCCACAGTGCCTGAAGATAAAAGGAATCACATCTCTTGCTTCTTCGAATTCTACATTTTTAAGGGGTTTTTGTTCACTCCTGGTTGCTTCCTTCTCTGAGGTCCCTGGAATCCCACTCACATGCCTTCTCTCCACTACACCTCATCCCCTTCAGCGAGGCAACACCATTCCAAGGCCGGAGCCACCTTGTCACCAAGGTCACCCATTCACTTCCCAAAATGTCTTCCTTCCTAAAAGCTCCTCGTCAGCTGTTCCAGGAGGGGATTTTGCCTCCTTTCTCACCTGTGTAACATGGTCAGAACAGCCAGACTGACCCACAGGCACCACGATGGACATTCCAGCGAATCAGTGATTCTTGGATGCTCGTCCCTCCTCCCACTGAAGGAGCTTCCAGCTTCAATTTCCTCCATTGAAACTGGGAGTCACAAAAACCCATAATGGCTTAGGAACAATGCACAGGTTTGTTATCAATACCAGCAATAAGGCTGATTTGATCAACAGCATCACTTCCCACCAAAAAGCAGTGAAGAAATCAAGAGAAAACTTTTCCCTCCTGTCCTCTGTCACGTCCCAGCTCTGTCAGTTCACTGCAGAGGGTAAATCTACAGCCATGCCTTTGGTTCAAAATTGCTCAGTATCAACTGTATGCTGGTAATTGAGTAAGAAAAAATGTTTTGTTTGTTTGTTTTAAAGCTCAATACAAAAAGATCGGTGTCCTCCTTGAGACTGACCCAATGCCCCAGCTGGCAAAGCTTAATGGCAGCAACCTCCACTGGAAAAGCCTGAGCGTTCTCCCCAAATTCCTCAGCTGTCAGTCATCTCATGTGAACCACTGAGAAAGGAGTGAGCTTGTCCTGAACTGAAGTGTCAGCACTGCTCAGGAGCCCTTTGTGCTCAAGTGCTTCTGTGAAGAGAAGGGCCAAGACAAACCTTCTGAACACAAACCACTTCTCCTGGACCCTGTGTGTCACTGCAAAAATAGTTTTCTTGGATGCTGAGACTCCACCACGAGCTTCCCCTGGAAGGATCCAACACAAGCTCTCGTGTTTCAGCCCTGCCAGGTGCTGCTGCTAAGCACATTTTTAAGGCTAATCAGCCCCAGTTACATCACTCAACAACCCAAATGGACACCAAAGCAGCCCAGACTTACAGGAATAGGAAGGAAATGCTGTCCAACAACTCTCATTCCCACCCTTTTCAGCAGGATGGAGTGAAATTAAACCTGAAATCACCAAAGCTATTAAGGAACCAGGAGGTGCTGCAGGTACCTGCAGACTCAGAACACAGGACTGGCTGGGCACAGGATGACCTTGAGTTTCCTCCTGAGGTGCAAATCCAATTTAACTGTGCCTCACCTCACACCCACCCCAAAATTCCCAGTGCCACCACTGAAATGTCCTTATTGCACTTGGTTTCAATGGGCAAGTCCTGTGAATGGAGATGGAATCAGGGCAGAGCTGCCGAGCACAATTCCTGCTTTGCTGCTGCCTAATTAGATGGTGCTGACTAATCCTCTGCATTACTGACAGTGAAAGGAACCCAGCAGGAGCCTTAGGAGGGGTTTTAGAGAGCTAAAAGCCATGAATGATTTCCATTTACAGGGAGCATTTCTCTTGCACAAGTTGCATCCATCAAGTGTTCCTGTCTGAGGTTACGTTCCCCACAAAATGTCTCTGTGGCCTGCAGTGTTACAAGTTCAAAGAACAAGTTCTGTTCAAGGAAACAGAAAAGATGAAGACAAAAAAAGCTGGATGCATTCCCCTGAAAAATTTTCCATATTGAAACAACTACAATGAGAAATGATTTGCAGGACTGGCCTCCTGAGCTACCTTTAAGTAAACAGGGGCTGTAAATTTTTGTTCTCCTCTTGCAAAAATGCAGACCCATGGTTAATGTTACCGTGATGCAGCCCCTGACCAAATTCACCGAGAACGGCTCACGGGTCTACAGTGGGACATGCACCAGCAGCCTTTGCAAAGCTCAACCCCACACTTGTAGAGTCCTGTTGGGCTGAGAGAACCTCGACAAACTTAAAACACTGCCAGAAACTTCAATCTCAAATGTTCTAATTACTTTAATTTCCTCAGAGATCCTATAAACCACAGCTGCAGAAGACAGAAGTTGCAAAGAAAAAGAGGCCCCAGACTGAAACGTTCAAGGATAGGAAATCTTTTCTAATCAACCTTTTTTGAAGCTTTAACAGGGTGACATCACCACCCCACTCATTCCCTGAGCTGATTCCTTTGGTGAGGAGAATTCAGCTCCTCAAGCCTTTTTTTCTCCAAGCTCAGCTTGGTAAATGGTGATCAACAGGAAACATGAAAGTGCTACTGGAAAAAAGACAGAGGAAAACAGTGGAAGCTCCATCAGTCAGGGTCTAGCAGTGCTCCAGTCAAGTGGAGTATGTAAAGCTTTCTCCACTGTCATGGAATTATAGAACATCCTGAGCTGGATCATCAGGGATCATCAGTCCAACCCCTGGCCCTGCACAGACACCCCAACAACCCACCCTGTGCTCACAGCTTGTCCAAACCCTCCTGGAGCTCTGGCACCTCAGAGCACACTGTGATGGCAGCAAAGGAAAACAAAAGCACTTGGGACCGGCGGAGTTTTCCATAAAACCTGACCTATAATGACCTCTGTGAGTCCCTTTCAGGAGGCAGGCTTCCCCAAACCATCCAAAGCTGGACAGCACTCAGTTTGACTTGCAGCCTGAACTCTGCTGGGACTTGAGATCCTCATCAAAGCCCTCCCCACTGCCAGCCCGGGGTGGGCAGGGCTGAGCAACACTCACAACATCCTCCTGGGGATGGAACAGAAATTCAGCCCTCTGCAGTCAGGAGCCTCCTGCAGCACATCAGACCCAGGGCAGCTGCACGTTAGAGACGGGCTGCTGGGGGAGATGGGCTTGAGGCTCCTGTCTGTGCATCCCGAGCTCTGTTAAAAACCACCTCTTGGGAAAGGACAGTTTCTGAATCACAGTTTTACCCTTCCAGTTAACTCCCCACAAACAGCCTGCTGCCCAACAGCACAACTGCTGAACAAGGCCAGACGTGCTCCTCAGCTCAGTGCCAAAGCAGGGCAGCACAAGTGCCCCCCACAGTTCCTTCCCCACAGCTGATCCCCGGGAGCAGTGGGGGCTGCAGAGCTCACCCAGGGCAGGCTTTTACGTCTCAGCCTTCCCTGAACATGCAAATCAGCTGATGAGTCTCTGTTACCAATGGTTATGCAGAAAGTGGGCTTAGTGACAGGGGAGAGAAGAGCAGGAAAGAGACAGTTGGGTTTTCAGAGCTCCCAGGTTCGTGCAAGGGAAAAAATAAACCCCCTTTTATTTCCACTACACCACACCTGGCCAGGAAGCAAAATGACCAAGCTCAAATCCACACTGTTATTTTCACAGCACATCTGCTTTAAAAACAAATTCCTTGGTGTATCTGTAGGTAAGTCCCTGCACCACAGGTACCTTTTTCAACCTCATATGTTTATTGGCGGACCATTTCACAAGTACCTACTGCAACAATGCCCCCCAAAATGGAGATGCATAATTATTCCTGCATCAGATTAAAACAATAACTAGTTCCCAGCAAGGACATACATGCAGGTATGTGAAAGCAGAGCTGAGCAGTGGCAGTGTGCAGCCATTCATTAAGTCAGCACATAAATGCAGGAGGATGCGCTGCTGGAAATCACTTTTGCTCAAGGTCACTGGTGAAGCTGTTTTAATGTAATTAATTCAGGAGCATTCAGAATAATAAAAATTGGCATAAGCATTCATTCAGCTGAAGGACAACAGGAAGCCAAGGACTGTGTATCAGCCATAAACAAAACCACTAGAGCTGGCATCAGCTGAGCTGGGGAGGGTTAAACCAGCCTGTGCTGACTCACTGGGCAGCTCTGCCATCATCCCTCCAAACAGGAGGAGAAATGGCCCCTCCAAGTCAGGACCCAAAAATGCAAAAAAAAGAGGAAGAAATGAAGTTTTGTGTCAGTTGTTTTCAGTTCAGCAAACAGCACATCTTCCCCCGTGGTATCCAGTGTGATAACACTTAGGAAGGATCTCAGTCCATCTCCAAAAAACAGAGTGAAAAAACACCTCATGGTAAAGACAGAAGGCTCAGCAATCCCACACTTACTCTTCCCTTCCCAAGGAGCAGACTGACCACGGCAGCAGAAGGGAAGAGCAGCAGCCAGGGGAGTATCAAACACCCTAGAACCAATTTCAGGCCCAACAAACCAGATTTAATCATTTTAGGCACATTTTATTCCAAACAGCATGTGACCTATTTTAGGCCTCACTCTGAGCTGCCTATAATTAACTGTAATTTGTACAGATTTCAATTTAATACATGAACTGGCTTGCTTAAAATAAAAAAATTAAAGCAGGGCAATTTCTAAAGTTAAAAAAAGTCAGAAACCCATTTTTAAGTTGAAATATCAGACAAAAATACATCAGATATCAGGGCTATATAATATTCTTTCCAACACAACTCCAAGGTAAATATTTTAGAGGCTTTTATGCTGTCTCAAACTTAGCACAAGGACAAAATGGCATTTTGTAGTCTGAAACTCAACTTCCCCTTTAATAAAAATGTACGTTTTAACATTTGTTTTCTTAGCAATGGAGACATATTTCACAATCTGTTTGGGGTTTTTTTGCTTGACAAACCACAATTCTGCGTAGGTTCAAATGAGACCCCCAACCCTGGTCCTTATCTCCAACATCCCATTCTTTTCTCTCCTATTTCCTTACGGAAGAAAACACAACCATTTCCAGGCTCCCCTTCCTCTGCCACCCCCAGTGTCACATCAAATCCCAGGAGTGAAGATAAAGAGAAGAGAGCTCTGTTTCAGAAACTCATGTGGACATTCCCTTAGGGAAAAAAACCCACAAAAATAAATTCTTCCTCATTTATATCCAGGCCTTTCTTTTTCTCTCCCTCCCAGACACTCTTATCTGTGCCACAGAATTTTCTCTGCCCATGAAGGTGGGTTATCAGCAAATCCCTTCACTACAGGGCAAAGAAAAGCAGAACCCTGCAAGGTTTTGAATCAGCCCTTGACACACTGTCCCATTCCAAACGGATCTTTGTGCCCTGCACCTCCCATTTGTTACTTAAATTGCATTTCTGTGCTTTGCATCCCTCCTTTGTTTGCAACTTTTATTTCTCTGGTAACTCTGAAACAAGCAGCACTTTGTGGAACAAAGATGAACAAACCCATGAAATCTTTTGTAAGGGAGGAAAGCAAACCCAACCTCCCAGTGCCCTTACCTGGATCAGCACCTGCCCAAAACCACCCTCTGGATTTGTCTGCAGCACATCCCTCCCTGGAAACCCCCAGAGAATCCAGTGCCAGGCTGCTGCCAAAGTTTCCCTGCCCAGTGCTGACGGCCTGCCTGGGAGCTGAGCTGCAGCGGCTCCAGCTGGAAAGCAGGTTCTGCAGTGCTGTCTGGTACCAGCAGAGACAGGAGGATGGAAAGAGTGCTGGAAATGGAATTTACAAGTCGTAGATGAGGTGACACTCAAGAAGAGGAGATGCAACCAAAGCAGTGACACACTTCTGCCCTGACACACTTCGGAGAACAGGACTTCAAGTGGACAGAGCCCAAATAGTCGCTGATGATGTGAAAACAGCAGAGTTAGGAGCACCTGGAAGTATTAACTTACCCTGGATAGCTGTCATTCTACAGCCCAGACAATTTTTTTGCCTCTCTGCAATTTAAATTGCACTGTTTCGTACTTGGCTTCCAAGAAAATTTTGTTCTAATTGAGAATAATCTTTTTCAGAGGAGAGTGAGTTCCTGCCACCACAGTGAATGAATTAATGCAGCAAAGGCACAGCCAACTTCCACCTCAGGGTGTTCTAAAGGCTCTGAATTCATCCCAGCATTTAAACATTAAAGACAGCATCCAGCCAAAATCCTCGGGAGGCTGAGGACAAACGGGAACACAAACTCAGCCCAGGTGTCACAAGGGGTGAGCAGGAGAGCACTGGGGAACCGGGAGAAGTTTGGGCTCCAGAGTGTCCACACCTACTTAGCTCTGGGCTGAGCTCCCCACCAGCAACACAGGATCATTTAGGTGGGAAAACACCTCCAGGACGTGGCAATGAAGTGCCAAGGGACGTGCACAAAAAAGCACCAAGCTCTGGCGCTTTACAAAACAAGTTAAATTTCAACACACTGCAAGTGCAGACGAGCTGAAAGGGAATTCATTGAAAGCCAGGGCAGGAACAGCTGGATGGCCCCAGATGTGCCCCAAGGCAGGGCAGAAACAGCTGGATGACCCCAAATGTGCCCTAATTCCCAGCCAACACCTTCCTTGCCCCCTTGCAGTGACTTGTAAGGCAGCCAGACCGTGAGAGTGGATCTTCCCTCCAGAGCCCTTGGAGCAGTTCACCAACTGCTGCTGCTTCCACATCAGCCCACTCAGACATGGGGGTAAATATGGGATGGCTGAACAGAGTCACCCAAACAGCCACTCCCAGCAAAGGTGTCACCCCAAAGGAAGGAGGGAGCAGAAAGCATCAGGAAAGAAATGCAGCACTGAAACAAGAAAAGAAACCTTAAGGAAAGCAAAAAAGAATCCAGAGATAGGAATCAAGGCTTGTGCATCACAACATACTTGGTGTGGCTGCTTGTAGAAGGGTGGCAGGGCAGAATCATCCCTTTTCTGGAAAATGCTACTGATTGGGCTTTATCCCAAATGAATAGTGCTAATTGTTTGCACCAGCAGCAGGAGCAGCAAGTGCTGTCATCACCATTTCTATTACTCCTCTTTGGGTTTCAATTTTCCCTGCTGTGGTGGCAGCAATTCCTCACCCCCAGCTCTCCTGAATGAGAAGGATTATTCCTATTTCTGAGTGTTCTCTTACTTGTGCCCTCTCCCCACCACCCCAACACAGGGCTTGTCACAGGGCTTGTCCGGGACAGAGCAGTGACACTGGAAAAGGACCAGCACTGGGGATTTTGCCCTTCCAGTAACAGCCACAGGAGGGAAAAAAGTTCCTATTAAAGAGAGCAGCTATTAAAAAAGCATCCTTGGCCTTCAGACACCCAGCCTGAATCACCACAGAGCTCTGCCTTTTTGAGAGTTGGCCAAATTAGTGCTGCCTGTTCTGAATTAAAACCACCCCCTTATCTCAACCAAGGTAAGATTTTATTGTGCCAACCCTTAGGAATTCCAGACTGACACACAGAAATGCCTTTTCAGCCAAGTCAAAGGAGTTTTCTACTATTTTTTTTTTTTGCTGTAGAGATTTCCACACCATGTAGCTGAACTCAGACAAGACAGGCAGAGAAGCAGGTGCCACTGACTCTTAAACATACCGTAAACATCCATTTTTGAACATCACAGAAGAACAGCACGTGCTTCCCAACTGACCCTGCGGTTCTCAGCCAGCATCGGGTTTCATATTTGCCCAACCAAAACCCAAACCACATCCACATCACTGAAACTGTGCTGGAAAATGGGAAACATTCCCCTTCATGAGTGTACCGGCAGGAAATAAATAATCACCCATTAACCCCAAACACAAACAAGAGCATTGCCCCGCTCAGAGCTGGTTTGACTTGTCACAGCTTTGAGTCTCTTTCTTCATGAAATCCATCAGCTGAACTCTCAGTAACTGCACCCGATTCCCTGGAAGTTTTTAGTGCCCACACCTTCCTAGGAACTGAAGTGCCCAAAGCACTGATGTACTCCCTTCCTTTGAATAAAAGATGTTTAGATGGAGGCTGCAAAGCCAAAGGAAAATGTACAGCTTCCCAACTCTAGAGTAGTAAAAGCAGTGGAGTCAAACACAGCTCAGCAGCAGTAAAGATAAATATCACTTCAGTCCTCCCAGAGAATTCTGCTACTTCCCCTTAATATTTTAAGACCAGCCCCTTCTCTCAGAAGTCCAGCTTTAACTTGAATTTCGAAGGGTAAAAACCCCAAACAACCAAACACTGATTTTACAAATGCATCCCACCCCAGCATGGGAAATTAATACCAGAACAGCTCGATCCTGTCATTAATCTTTGTTGCACTTGTCCACAACACAGTTCTAAAGTCATCTCTTATAAAGTCTTCTCAGCTGAATTTTGGCCCCTCTACATATAGGAAATGGCTGAATGATAACTCATCATTCACTATTATTGTTATTTATATATTTATATATAAACCTCATAATTCCTACCTGCCTTTAACCTTCAGCTCTGCCTAAGCTTTGGATTAGGTTTCAAGGCAAAAGCAAGTTCTTGCCCCAAGAGGCCCAGCACAGAGAACCCTCTGCTGTATTTCTCTGGGCTGGCTTCTCCAGGAGGATCTGGCACCCAAAGAAGGGAATTTTCAGCCTTTCTCAGAGGATTTAATCCCTTTCAAGGAGAGGGATGGCCAATCCTGCCAATCTCCAGCCAGGCACAACCTTCCTGCCGAGTCCCTCCAGTGGGAAGGCTGGACACCCCCTCCTTCTGCTCTCCTGCAGCCAAAGGATGCTCAGAAGTGCTGTAATCCCACAGGTAACACACCCAAGGAAGGGAAAAGGGAAAAAAACAGGGAAAAGAAGAAAGAAGAGGGATGTCCGCCTGCTCGTTTTCATTTTGTTGCCAAGCTTCACCATGTCAGTCAGGACAATAAACACAATCTCAATGCACATGAGAGCAATTACACCACAATTTCAACCACAGTGAGTCCCTGTGGTATCACCAGTTTTTCCCAGGAGGGGCAAAAGAGACTTTCAGAGCTCAGTATGAGGGAAAAGATCTCCTCTGAGACACAGGAGAAAATTAAGCATTGATTAGCTTTGAAATCGTGTAGCCTTTCAAAAACTCAATTGTTTTGTGCATCATGTTTAAAATATTGTATTTTATCTGCAAACTTTGTTCAGAGATACAGGGATGCCTTTTTTTTTTTTTTTTTTGACCTAGACATTTATTACTATTTGTGTCACAAATCCAGGTGCAAACTACTCATTTATAGTCAGTGGGAAAAAAAAGGACACATTGCTGGGGGGAATTAATCTTCTCCTCAGGCAAGAAACAAAGACAGGTCAGGTTTATCACCCTGGGGAGGTGCTTGGTTGCCAGCAGCAGCTCCAGAGGAAACCCAGGGACAGCCATCCAATATTTAAATGCAGAGTTGGGGCAGATGGATCCTACCAGACGAAGTTTCCAACCTCATTAATCTGGTCCAGTGACTGGAACGTTGTTGGGAAAAACTTCAGGACTCAACACAAGAGAAAAGGTCACTCAAGGTCCTGGCACAGACTTGGCTGAAGTAAAAACCCCATAAAAGCAATCCAACAGCCCTAATTTGAAATACTCCATTAGGTCACATCCATCTCTAATCTACATTTCAGGGGGGTTTTTGTTGTTGATTTGGTTTTCCAAAAGTATAAAAAGCTTCACACGCAGGGTCTGAGCAGTTGAATCAGGTGGATCCCAAACCCAGTGGCCTGAGAGATAAAGAAACTAAAGCTCTGCAGGAGAACTTGGTTGCAGAGAATTCCTTCCAGCACAGCTGCTGTGCTGTCAAATTTAGTTATCAAGGGACAAACCAGCTCATTCTCTGCCTCGAAATCCTGTCCTTTGTCCTGCTTGTGAAATCCAAGTGCTCTGCTGTTGAACAGCCTGTTTGAATTTAACGAGATGCGTTCATCAAATAACACTGAAGTTTTCAGGAGACAGCCAATAATTGTGCCTCATTTACTTTATATCCCAATATTTGCTTTAGTACTAAAAATATTGATCAGTTTTGCTCCCATCTGACCACAGGGATAGTAATATAAGTACACAAATGCTGCTCTTCTGCCTCTTAGGAGTCAGACTAGAACAGTGCTGTCCTTCAGACACATCTCTAGTTGTTGTCAAATATTCCATGAAACCAATTTATACATGGGCTTCTTCCACATTTTCTAGATAGACACCCTTGTGAATCTGAGTTTAAAAAAAAGCTACAGAATATTCAGTGATGACTCAAAAATTCAAATTATATATAAATTGAAATTAAAGTAAATCCAAAAAATTAAATCTGAAATCAATTTAAAACTTGAAAGTTTAAAATCAAAACACAAAGCTAAAATTAAAACAGTAAAAGCCAAAATTTAACATTTCATTAAACGGAAATCTAAAATTCAATCCTTCCCCCTGAGGCCAGGTATGAGCCAGCAGTTTCCCCAGGTGAGGCAAGAGGCAGAGCACTAAGTCCTTTAGCAGCACCAGATGCCTTTGAGGAAGGATTACCTCACTGCCCTCCTCCACACTGGTTCCCAGTTGGAATGATGATAGGAAAGCCACACTACTCATAAAAAGACAACAGGCCAACAAAGCGCCAACATGCAGACAGCAAAAC
The DNA here is from genome assembly GCA_013399855.1 of Oxyruncus cristatus. Classification (NCBI taxonomy): domain Eukaryota; kingdom Metazoa; phylum Chordata; class Aves; order Passeriformes; family Cotingidae; genus Oxyruncus; species Oxyruncus cristatus. The sequence continues at coordinate 637,192 of VXAY01000882.1, read as the reverse complement.
CAGGGGTCTCTCCCTGCTTTCCCACAGCTTTTCCCTCTGTTGAAGAGCATCCACAGCAGAGTAAATTATGAAAAAAACCACAATCAAAAAAAAACCCAAACAAAAATAGCCCCACTAATTCAAGAGAAGGTGGAAAAATCCTCCATAGAGCAGGTCATACTAGAGAAGAGGCATTTTGGGGCACCTCAGAAATACACAGAGCTGCTTTCTAAAGCCCACAAGGGCCACAGAGGTTTCCTTCCCCTCTCCCCCACACCTAATCTCCCTCAGTTGGACAAGCTGGAAACAGGAGCCTCAGAATAAAATGAAGCAATTGTGTTAAAGAACAAATCTGTTCCTCGTTGGGAAAACCTTCAGGACTCGATGCAACACAAAAGGTCAGCAGGGTGCAGGTCTGGCTGCAGGGAAATGGCCACGGAACCGGGAATTATCCAAGTAAGGAGGCAGAAGGGGGAGGGCTGGAAACAGACTGAGATGGGAAAGCAAAGGTCCCAACAGACCCTCCTGAACATGGATTTTATTCCTACACAACTTCACCCAGGCTGGACCTCTTGCCCCTCTGATCCTGGGACGTCAACATTCCCATGTATGCCCAGCTGGAGAAGGGACTTCAAACTTCAAGAGCAGCATCCTATGGAACTCACAGCAGCACTAAAAACCTGTTACAATTCCCCAGGATCAACGATCTCAGCAGACAAACAGCTGGGCAAAGAACCACTGCAGGGGTTCCAAGGTGTGGATTTGTAACAGTCCTTACAGGAGGCAAACCACAGCTCCAAAACCAGACGGGCTCTTGGATTGCAGGGAAGGGGTACCCAGGGAATAGAACAGAAACAAAAAGGATTAAAAGAAAAACTGAGCACCTAAACCACACAGTTGATGGTAAAGGAGGGAAGAAATGGAGGAAAAGGTCATCCTGTGTATGCCTTGTCATAACAGAGAAGCAATCATGAAAATATATGGCACTCAAATTTATAAAACCTAATAAATCACCTCTCTGTATTCTTAATTACCGACTGGAATGATTCCTCATTAATTGATAAAGCCCCCTAACTCAAAGGCAGCAGTGAAAGGTTTTATACACAAGGTTTTTCCCAAAGCTTAAGTAAATGTATCTCATACCCATCCACTCCCACAAACCCACAAAGGTCAGAAAACAGAGCAACACAGTTCTTTGGCCACAGCAGCAGCAACTTTAACACAAATCAATACAAGCAGATAAGCAAGACATTCCCTTCCTGATGAACACAACACAAAATATCTTCATTCACAAATTGCTTCTATTTTTTAGAGACGGGTCTGCAGTGCAACTTTACCCTCTCACTGCAAACTCAACTCCTCTACAATTAAATCCAGCTAAGGGCTTTCATGAGGCTCTGGAAATGTGTGAGATAAACACACTGAAGGGACGCAGCAGTTAAAGAGGAGGAGTCATCCTCCTGGCACTTGTCAGACGGGAAGCACTCACTCGCTCTCAGCAGTGCCCATAACAGTCCTACTGTTCCCATCTACACCTGTGTGTGTGTGCCCTGCAATTACAGACTTGATATATATATATATCAATATAAACAAAAGGCAGGATTCAGTGTGGGCACAAACACCATTTATAGAAATGGAGGTTGCATTTGGAAACCCTGATGTGCAATTACCTCCTTCTTGTGTCCCACACAGAGACCACATTCACACCTAAGGTACACAAACCTGCTCCCAAACTCATCCATAATTAAATCAAATTGCTGTATTACAAAATTCCAGCTTACAGGTTTCATCGTTTGTGAATTTAAAGCGAAGTAAAACGAAAACACGGAGCAGGTGAGTATTCCCCAGACAGAGCTGTATTTACTGCTCAGATGCTGAGTTAGGGAACACCTCCCTGTGTTCTCAAATGGCAGAAATAAAACAGGGTATGTGGGGAAGATGTTCAAAACACCTCCTAGGGGAAAATAAAAATACAAACACAAATACTATTTCATTGATCGACCTGAGAATTGGAGCTGATGTCATTTCCAGACACCCACATGAAGCCCTGAATCACCACACTCCTGGCTCCCAGCCAGGGCTGCAGCTCCAGTTACTATGACAATCCTGATGCTCCAGAGTCTGACGTGGCAAGGTATTCATTCAAAAATAAACAGGGGGGGACTGGGAGCTCAGGCAAGATGGGATTAAAGGAAACACTTACAAAACCAGCTCATATAAGATTCAAAACTTGCTGAAAACACAATAAGGAAACAGTCAATCTATCACAGGAGCTATTTCTGCACCAGGACACATCCCAACTTCCCTCTGGAGTAAAACTTCCCCTGTGGAGGTTCCCCCTCCAATTCCCCAGGAGGCCTCCCCTCTTCTCACAGCAGCTAATACAGAGGAAAGGTCATTTGTCATCGTTTTTATTATTATTTTTGCTTAGACATCTGTTTGCTGCCCTCTCAAAGGATACACTGTTATCCACATACATCCTGACCCAGCTACTAATCTTTGCCTCAGTTTAAACTGTTTCCAAATTGAAATCCTTGGCATTAGAGGAAGAAAAGGCAGCAACTCCTACTCACCCAGATGAAAGAGGTTTAATAAAACATCATGCCTGTCCCGGTATCCTGACTGTTTCTTCCTGGATTTTACAAGAACTAAAATAAGCTTAATGCAAAGCTGAAACACAGAGCGAGTGTGTGGCCCTCTGCAGAAAGCAGCAGGGGGGCGTTTCAGGCCTCAGATGGAATATATGAAGCGAAACCCATGAGGAAACACAAGAGTTGTGTCGTTTCAGAGGGAATTTCATGTGTTGTTAAGGAGTTTCTAGACACAGGTCAGTTGTGTGAAGTGTCTGCTCACTGCAGCAATGTCACATCAAACACATGAACACTTCAGATCAATCGCATTCAAAAGCCATCTTCCACTTCTTCCCAGCTGCTGAGTGCATAAGGAAGTCCACAACACACCCAACATACCTTGGAGGATCTACATTCTGTATAAAGTTATGCTGATCATGCACTAATGCAGAGACGCTCCTTTTAACCACAAGCCTTCAGTCTCACCCAGGCAACCTGGGCAAGTTTTCCAGTAGAATCAGCATCCCAAAAAGCACAGCAGCAGAAGGGAAAACATGTATGCTCTGAGTACAGTGTGGGCACAGGCAAACAGCCCCCTCCCAAGTGCATGGGAACAACAAAAATGAAATAAATCTGACCATTCCTGTTATAGCCCAGGTCACCACAGCCTTTACATGTGCTTGGCCCAGCCAGGCAACTAAACGTTGCCACCCCTGCTGTCCAGAAACAGCCAGACTAGTGGAGCTTGGCCTGGTAACAAAGATGAGTTGGGCAAATGAATAAACCAGGTGGAAAACTAATTTATCCTGAGCGCAGGACCACTGCCCCAGCCTGTGCCTCCTCAGAGCCTGGCAATTAAAAGGATTTCTGAGTCTCCTTCGGTGTGTTTTTAACACACCACTGAACAAAGCACAACAGTACAAAGGCTGATGGACCCAAATTAGCTGGTAACATGTCACCTAAGGGAGACATCACCCCTCCTCTCCAGGGGAACACAGGGAGCTGGGAACTCAGCAGCAGGAACACCTCCTGTGGAATGCTCTGCTCAGCTGTGCTGGGCTCATTCTGCCTCCAGCCCTTGGAATTCATTTCCATTATGACAATAAACACCACTTAGCTGACATGGATTGTTTATTTGCAGGGTAATTGTCTTTAGAGAGTTGCAGTGTAGTTCCTGCTAATTACAAAGGGCCCCGCAGTTGCTTCACTGGTACCAGACAAATCAGGATTACCCAGGACCTCATACCAACCCCACACATTCCCCCCATCTCACTATTAATAAAGTTAATATCTTAACCTCAAGTGATCTGCTCTTCTCTGCTGCTCCAATCCCTTTTTGCATCATGGCCTGCGTGTTGCAGCACAGACATCTGGCCCTCATTAGAAGCATAATTAGGTCCTGGTAAATGTGTTGTCTCTAAAAGATGCATAAAATTCACACCAAATAATGAAACTGCCCTTTCAAAAGGAAGTTATGTCATTCAGTCACCCTGAAAACCTGTCCAGAAACATAAAAGAGCATTCTGGAGTCCTGTTACATCTCCAGGATTCCTCCTGAACACCCCCAAGCAACTGCCCTGCAGGACAGCAAGGCTTGTAAGAACCCAACATTTAGCACTGATCTTGTTCTTTTCTTTTTTAAAGCTTCGGAGCCTAGAAACTACTTTGCCTAGAAATTCTGCCCTCAAAAATAGAGTTGATTACAGAGACACACCCCTTAAGGTCTGACTGAGAGCACCAAATCCACACCAGCACATGTGCCACCAGAAAAGCCTAATAATCCCAACAATTTGAGTGTATCTGCTAGATTGAAAGATTAATGCTTTATATAATTCAATATATGTATTTTAGAATATCAGCCACGGATTCTCACAGCTAAAATTACATGGGGACAACAGTGCAAAGCGTTATCATCATAATCCTATAACTTCATGTCTTAGAACCAGCAAAAACTAGGAATACATTGGATGGCTAGGAATTTGCAGGATGGCGGTGGGGTTTTTTGGATATTTGATCTTTGAAGCTCTTATTTTTTTAAAGGATATGCTCTAAGCCTGTATTTAGGAAGGAAGAGAAGTTTTGTCTCCTGTACTTTCATATTTGATGGCACTTGGAGATATTTAATAACTCTGTAGAAGCGTCTATTTAATTGCCAAGAGTGGTGCCAAATCTTAAGGGCATCACACCTCTAAACACACAAACATGTTTAATTAGCGAGCACAGGGTTTGTTAAGAAAAACACAGAAACCTTGTGCCTCACATACCACAAACACTTCAGTGTCACAACCTACAGAGACTGAAAACATATGGAATAAAGATGAAGCATTTTTCCAGGTAACAGAATACTCCTGAGAGCTCACCCAGCCCAGCTGGAGCACTTGGAACAGCCTGACTGAGGCTGTGAAGGGATGCAGGAAGAGTCAGGAGTTTCTGGAGAGCAACAAACACACTTTCTCTTTAGCAGGGAATTTGAAACATGTTCAGGCAAATGGGTTTTGCCCTGTCTCGCCTAACTTTTTAAGGCCTTTCAGGTGTGCTGCTACACCTGTATATTAAGCAATCCTCCAGTAAAAGGGAATTTTCTCTGTATTTTGGGAGCAAAGCTCACAGTACCATGTCCAAAGTGGGGTTCCTGTCGTTTGCCCCTCAGAGTATTAAAGGTCAGGGACAGCAAGGAGCCAAAAATAGCTGTTCCCTGTCCACGGAAAAGAAACGCACTGAGCTGTCCACCCACATCCCAGGCAGCTGCAAAAGGCTGAGAGTATTTCTTTGTGCTGATCTCATCAAAGCTCCTCGGAGCTGCCAGGGAACTGTCTGTCTGTCTGTCTGTGGGGCTGAGCTCCCTCAACTCCGGGGTCTGGGGGACTTGGCACCTTCAGGAATCATCACCAGGGAATTCTTTCCCATTTCTGCTCACTGGGGTTCACAAGTCATATTTCCTCCTAATTGCTGGGACACCAATCCTGTCCCTCCTCAATACCCACCCCTGCCACCTTCAAACCTCTGATTCACTGCTCTTGTCTCCATCTCTCCTGATGCTTCCCAAACCCATCCCAGCTGGGCTCAGACTTCCCTTCCACAGGCTGCCCTTTAGTCCCAAGCAGAGCTGGGCTTTAGCATTCCTGACCTAAACCTCACAGGAAATACAGCCTCGAGAGGCAAAGCCTGCAAGAGCCAAACGAACACTGGTATGGACAGATCCACAGTGGAGCAGAGCAAAGGCTGAAGGTTTCTCTTGGTCAGAAGAGTTGTAAATTAAGTTGTAAGAGCTGCAAGTTTATGAAAATGGACAAAATTCAAAACAACTTCTTCAATCCAGTCCCTTCACTCCAATCATGAATAAAACCCAATCCTAAACCAACAAACCCACGCAAACCCAAAATCCTGGTGTGCTGTTTGAGAGGTCAACATCTGAACTTCCCAAGAGCCAGTCAAAAAAAAAAAAAAAAAAAAAAGCCTAAAAAACTGCTGAGAAAATTTTGTGGAAATGGCTGTAAAGCAGGAAATGAACATTTTCTGGTTCAATTTATTACCAACACTATAATGACACCAACAGGATTCTTGCTAGAAAATGAGAGTAACTTCCCAGGGAGCAGCCTCAAGTCAGGCAGCCCTGCTCTCTTTCAAGCTGTAGACTCATCCTTTGTTTGACACAGGAAAGGCTTCACTGAGCAGCTTTATTTCCCAATGACTCAAATGCTCACAGTTCCTCTCCTTTTGCCTTTCCATGTCCATGGAGACTTCAGAGCATTGTTAGCAGCTCAAAAATTATAAAATATTGAATTCACCAAATAAAACATACACACACATTACAAATAACACTCTGAACTTCCTGTAACACTTCAACTCTCTCAATACATGGTTTTACTCCTTTCCCTGGCAGCCAAAACTGTAGTTCAGCAAGAGAACAGCACGAATTTAGCACATCCCACACCCAAACACACAGAGGCTGAGGAGTCAAAGGCTGTAACAGAAGTGGGTGCTGAAAAAATACTTCATTTTTAAATCCCTGTCTGCAATTTAGTTCAGTTTAAATTATTTCCAAAGCAAAAGTCCCAACTCTCCAGCATTTCCAGTTCATTTAACAGGAAATAAAACCAGCCTTAGCAGGAATGATATAATGATGTCAAGAGAAGGGAGAACTTTGTCAGAGGCAAGGAAATTACCCCACCTCTACCTGGAGTTTACCAGCACCTCTAACAAGGTGCTTCTTGCTCAACTCAGTGATTCAGCTCCACGCTGGTTCACAGAGCAGAAAGTAAAAAAGGAGTGGCTGGGGTGAAATACAGTTCTTACAGTGAAACTGAGACAGGACACAGGGAGCCAGGAACAATCTGAGGTGTTGCTATTACCCACTTGCACAGCAGCACTGCCTGAAATAGAGCTTTTAATGAGACTTTCCTTCAAATCATGACAAAATTTATTTCCAAGACTAATAGAGCTGTTGCAGGCAGGATGATGCTCACCTTGCTCAGCTCAGGCAGGACTAATCCTACAGTGAGCTCTTTCAGCCTTATCATAGAATCATAGAATCATAGAATCAGACGGGTTGGAAAGGACCTCGGAGATCATCAAGTCCAACCCTTGATCCAACCCCACTATAGTTACTAGACTATGGCATTAAGTGCCACGTCCAGCCTCGTCTTGAAAACCTCCAGGGATGGAGAATCCACCACTTCCCTGGGCAGCCCATTCCAATGGCTGATTACTCTCTCTGTAAAGAATTTCTTTCTGATATCTAACCTAAACCTCCCCTGGCACAGCTTAAGGCCATGCCCTCTTGTCTTACGGCTGGTTGCCTGGGAGAAGAGACCAACCCCCACCTGGCTACAACCTCCTTTCAGATAGTTGTAGAGAGCGATGAGGTCTCCCCTGAGCCTTCTCTTCTCCAGGCTAAACAACCCCAGCTCCTTCAGCCTCTCCTCATAGGACTTGTGTTCAAGTCCCTTCACCAGCCTCGTTGCTCTCCTCTGGACCTGCTCCAGTACCTCAATATCCCTCAGGGCACATCTCAAGCCACAGGAATGGCAAAATCAGGCTATTCCACAGCCAGAATTAGGCTGCAAAGGACCCAGGAGTATTTCCCTCTCAAATCCTGCTGCAAGGCCTGGCCTGAAATGGAAATCACCAGCCCTTTCTAGCCCTGCTCCATCTCTCCCCAGAGGGTGTGACAGTCAAACAGGGCAGGGAAGGTCCCACAAAGCCTCCCAGTTCGTGAAAGTGAACTTCTTCTCCAAGCTCCTGAGGATGGCAAGGACACCTTCCCTGCCCAGCAGGGACATTTTAACCAGCTCACAGAACATACTGGAGGTCCACATTAAACTTCCTGGTATTTACAACTCTACTCTGTTTTGGAGAACACATAAAACTTGGGCTTTCATCACAATTCTCCTTCCACCCTGTTCCAACCACCATCTATTTCTCCCCTCATGACGCAACTTCAGGAATTGTGCTTCCACTGCCAGCCAGAAAGAGAAATACCAGAACAGAAATCCCCACAGTCCATTCCCAGCTCTGACCAGAGCCATCAGATCCTGTCCAACCCTCCTAAACAATGACGTTGAACTCTGGAAAAAGACAATACAGATACAAGGTTTTTAAAGTGCCAACAGCATCTCCAAAAGTACCTGTCAGGGCACTCAAAGATACTTTATTCTCTCTGTCTGTATCTGCAGTAAACAAGGTATTTTTGTGCCTCCTGCAGCTTGTTCCCTTTTCCCTCAGTACTTCAGTTTTCAAGAGGGAAGCACCACCCGCAGTACCAGTGATTTCCCCTCTTCTAACACAGCTGAGCTACACTACTTTTTTTGGCCCTTTAGTCTGGTCAAAATGCTCTCTTCACACAAGATCTTTCAACCACCTCTAACTTTCCCAGCTAAAAATCTTTCCCTTGTGTTCTTGTCTCTCCACTAAAATTAAAAAATACTAAAAACAACTCAAAAATAATTCAAAATTAATTTTTAAAAATGGAAAAATAATTTTAAAATAATCCGATTGTTGCTCCTCTATCCCTTTCTTTGACAGCCTTCTAAACATCCTCCCCTGATCCCCACTGCAGCTTTCCATCTCACTTTTCACTTGGCTCTGCCAAACCCCTCCTCTCCTGCCCCATTCCTTCCCTCCAGGCTTCTGAAAACCCTGCATTGCTAAAAACTTCCCAGCTGTGAAATTTGCTCTGTCTGGCACTGTTTACTGACAGGAAATAATATGATTACCAACTTCTGGAACCATTTCCATGACATGACATCCACAATGCTCAAGCTCCGGGTGAAGCTTCTGCAGGAAAGATTCCACCCTCTGGAACTTTCTCCTTAACACAAACACTCCCACCGGAGCTGGAATCACAATTCTCTCTTGATGTCGCACCAAAAACTTGAGATGACAAGAGCTCAAAGAAACCCCCCTATAATTCAGTGTAACAGAAGTCAAGCCAGAACAGACGTGAGGGGGGAAATCCCACCATCCAACCAAAGTTTGGGAGTTTAAAAACTCAGGGCCATGAACCAGCCCAGCAGAGAACTGGGCACATCACATTTATCAAGTTCAAAGTACCTCCTAAAGCCAGGCATGGCAAAGATGACACTCTGCAGCCATTCCAATAAAACCTCCCCTTCCTAAGACAATCCCGATTTATGGCCCAGTCTGCTCCTGCAGCCAAGCTTTGAAGTGTGTGAGAGGTGCTTTATACAATGAAGGGGAAAAAAACAGAGTTAAAACATTCACCATTTATCATCTAAAGAGGGGGTTAAAACTTTTTATTTTCAGCCTGACAGAATAAAACAGAAAAATGCAGCTCTACAAAGCAAAATCTTGGAAGGTTGTGGGGCAGAAATAGTTCACTGCCTTTCCTTGGCAAGGTCCAAGCATCAGGAATGTCACTGAGGACTCCAGGAACAATCACGACAGCAAATTCCACCTTTACGAGCTACACAAAGGAGCTGATTCAAGGTGGTGGGAAAAAATCATCTGAAAAAGACACAGTCTGATTTACTGCTCCCCAAAGTTCCAGTCTGTCGCTCTTCCTGCTCTAAATATAATCGCCAAAATCTGATTTCAACAATTTGTAAATAAATGTGGAAGCCCTTCCCCATCTGTGCTTTAATTGGTGACTCATTTCACAGCATCGCTGAAGGATTTGTGCTCTTCCCTCCCTCCTCCTGCTACATTCATCCCTCCATCCTGCTCTGCCACTGTCTCTCATCTGTTACCATGGCAGCCACGAGAAACAGAATGCAACGTTAACAAAAGATTATTTCCCCCCCCTTTAATTTATTTATATGCAAGTAACCCACTGAGAGCTGACAATAGCAATGACTTCACATTCACACCACAGCAAAAGGCTTTTTTCCCTTTTTTTCGACACATGTGCTACTAAAAATAATTAAAATTCCTCTGGAGGGGAAAAAAAAAAATCCTGAACTTCTTAGGATTAAGAAATGCAGTAGCAGATCTGTACAGGATGCTGATTTGGAATTAGAGCTGGGAGAAAGCAAGAGGCTTAACACACACACTGCTTGAATGTCCCTCTCCAGAAAGCTTTTCACTATTTCCAACAGAGCTGTTAGATCCAGTGAGAGGCTGAACTGCGGAAAAAACCTAATTCCAAGCATTTATATCCAACTAAAAACCTAAGGAAAAAGGAGAGCAAGCTAACTAGAGAAAGACATAAAGCCTTTCGAAACATACCTGTTCCTGATCCACTGCTTACTGGCACAAGCTGAATTCAGCTGTTATTTGTTGAGTTTTGTGAGAACTGCTCATGTAAAACTACAGACTCTGAGAGACAAACAGCTGAAATAAATGATACCCTGGCTGAGGGGCCTCCGGTGCTGTCAGAGAGCAGCCAGGCTGGATGGGAGGGCAAGGCAAGCAGGACTGACCCAGGGATGGTGCCCAGCTACACCCAAAAGTTGGGATCATTTGGAGGTACCTTGGTGTTGAGGCAGGTCTGAGGTGAAGCTTGGATGTCACAGGATCATGGAATATTCTGAGTTGGATCATCAGGGATCATCAGTCCAACCCCTGGCCCTGCACAGACACCCCAACAACCCACCCTGTGCTCACAGCTTGTCCAAACCCTCCTGGAGCTCTGGCACCTCAGAGCACACTGTGATGGCAGCAAAGGAAAACAAAAGCACTTGGGACCGGCGGGGTTTTCCATAAAACCTGACCTATAATGACCTCTGTGAGTCCCTTTCAGGAGGCAGGTTTCCCCAAACCATCCAAAGCTGGACAGCACTCAGTTTGACTTGCAGCCTGAACTCTGCTGGGACTTGAGATCCTCATCAAAGCCCTCCCCACTGCCAGCCCGGGGTGGGCAGGGCTGAGCAACACTCACAACATCCTCCTGGGGATGGAACAGAAATTCAGCCCTCTGCAGTCAGGAGCCTCCTGCAGCACATCAGACCCAGGGCAGCTGCACGTTAGAGACGGGCTGCTGGGGGAGATGGGCTTGAGGCTCCTGTCTGTGCATCCCGAGCTCTGTTAAAAAGCCAGTCCAGAGGTCCAGTGAACACCAGGCAGGTCCAGGGGGACTGGAAGTCAATCCCTGGGTTAAGGTCCAGATCAAGGGGCTCTGGGGACAGACGTGTCCAAAGAGACCAATCCTCCTCCAGCACAGCCTTGAGCCACTGAGGAGGACCCAGGGCCGTCCCTCCTGAGCCCACAGGTGTGGTTGGGGCCCAGGTGAGGCTGCCCAGGGTCATTAAGGCTCATTAGTGCCCTCAGGCCCCTGACTGGCTTTTGAAGTATCTGTTCTGCTCTGACCTGGAACAGGTGCATCACCTCCAGAGGTTAAACAGGGTAGCTGTTCTCATCCCTCTCACCCCACTAATCCCACCCAACTGGACCAGTAGCCCTCACAACCTAAAAGGGAAACCTGACCGCTCACAGTCATCTGCAAACAGGTGTATGTATTTTAACCTTAGCAAAGTCAGACAGAAAACAGTGCTCTTTGTTCTGCCACATCCCTCCTGAGCTAAATATGGACCTCAGAACAGAGTTCTGGTCAATAAACATTCCAGGGAACTTCCCAATTCCTTGCCTCCCCGGTCTAGAAGCTGTGGTATCTCACAATCAGCTCCAAAGCACCTGCAGCCTATGGCAGAGCTTGGAATTTAATGCCAAAACGAGAAATCCAAGTACTTCCAAGGCACAACGGCCACCTCTGCTCAGCACAAAGCTGCCTTTAATTCAGGGGGGTTTAGAACTTGATCTATTAAATTATTTATAAACTCATCAACACTATAAAAGTTAGACTGGAACGTCTAGTAGAAATGAGAGCAGAAAACTGAACAATGCTTTAGGTAAATGTATTCCCAGCGTGTGGTTTGTGGTTCTTCGTGGATTACAACACACACAAACGTGTACCTACACTCCTATCACAAGGGGATTCTTCCAAAAGCACAAAGGACTAGATCCCCACCTGGTTTTAGCTCTGCTAAAAATCCACAAAGATGCATCAGTTTGAGCCAAGCGGCCTGTGTTTGGTCCCATTTACAGCCTGGGAGGTGGAACAGCCCCTCAGACACCTCTGGTTTACACTGAACAGTAACTCAGCTGTGCCTTTTGGAGTGAGGCCTCTCAGAGAGCCACAGGGCCCCCAGTGCAGGGACTGCGAGCGACCAACTCCGTGCTGTCACTGGGACACAGGGGTTTCCTCCAGTGTCCTTTGCAGATATTCCATGGCAATGGAGAAAAAGGAGGCAGCAGCAGCTAATTCCATCTCACTCCTCACCCCTGTTCTCTGTCAAAGACTGCACAATTTAAATGGAAATGGGAAGCCAGGTCATACTGGCTACCAACCTTCCTACCCTGACCCTCAGCCCAAATTTCTCATTATTCGACTTATCCTGTTTATTTTCCCAGCCATCCCATACAGGGTGGTTACTTGTAGGAATCCAGTCCAAGGGAGGGCAATGGATTGAAACATCACCACAAAGAACCTCTGTACGAAAGGCAGAACACGTTCCAATTCCCGCTCCAGCACTAAAGCCACGACTGCAAAGTTTGATGTATTCTGTGTGTAAACTCCACAAAAGAACATGATAAGATGTAGTTGAACAGTCAGAATTTAAAACACTAGGACAGAAACAATTTAAAAACAAATATGACAAAACTATTTGGGGGAAAAAAGATTAGGTATATGTGACTTCTGCAGCTTAACCACCACAGATCGTTGTTAAATCATCTTAAAATTGGAAGCTGCAGCACCCTGTTAAGCAGCATTTAAACGATTTAAAGCAGTCTTAAAATTGAGTAGTCTTTCCTTGAGCTTCTTTTATAGAGAGAATATATGTACCTTATCTATATATATAAATATATATGAAATACTAGTATTTAAACCCAAGAAGGAGATGAGAAAGAGAACATCAATTATTTATGCTGGGGAGCAATTCTCTAGAAACCTTTCTTTGGTAAAATCTCATTGAACCAAGTCAGTGGAATTTTGAGCCCTTGCCTTCAGTGTTAAGTGTTAAAGAGAGAGTTAAATATCTTAAATACCTGTAGCAGGTAAATATCTGTATAAAAGTTAATTCCAAGATGAAATAATACCTGGACAGCCCTCGGCAGACAATGCCTCAAAACAAGGATGATGCTGCAAAGTTGAATGAATTTTAAATGTCAGTCTGGGAATAAAAAGAAGACTCACTTGCCAGCCCAGAAATTTAATTTTTCAGGAGGAAAATTCCTACCCTCTGCTTGCAGTTCCCTTTGGAACAGTCAGCAGTTATTGGTCTCCCAATTATTTGATTCTAAGTATCAAATATACAACATATGAATTAAAAATGCTCCCCAAAGACAATGGGGTTTATCATTGCATCACTTCTGGCTGCACAATTTCCTTAATAGCTCAATTAGAGAAAGCCTTGGAAACACCAGCTGAATTTGGGATGATTAGTTTGCCAATAATCAATGCTTTCACATTGGCTGGAGCTTTTAACACACAGAGTGAGCTGTAAAAGATGAGCTGCTCCGAGTTTTACGTTTGAGGTAATGCAGAGAAACATTTTATTTCCAGGCCTCCAGGCCCCATTTACCAAGACACACTTGCTTTTATGAGTCTGTGCACTGCAGTGCCTCCAATTCCACCCACAGCAGGGAAGGGCTCCCACTCACACGGGAGAGGGAGGGAAGTGGGATGTGGGAAAGCTCACTTAGAGCAGTGTTGGACATCAGGGAGGGGAAAGGAACTTCAGGCAATGAACATAAACGATTGCAAGGCCCAGAACAAACAGCTGGAATAAGCATCCGATCACACCCACAACCCCCATCTGCCCAAAAGTCAGAGTTTATTTTGATGTCACCAACAGCAGCTGGAGGAGAGCCAGGAAAGAAAGGAAATGTGCTGATTTGCTTTTCCAAGCAATAATTCAAATTATTTTCTATTAGCTCTGTGTGCCCTGTGCTTCTTCACTGTCTTTGAAAATAAATTTTCCTAAAACTTTTAATGGAAGCAGAAAGTAATGCTAAATTTCATAGCAATATTGAGAATTCTCCCCTCAATATGTATTATTCTGCTTTTTTCTGTGATTCAGGACATCCCTTTGCACTGGCACAACATCACCTGCCACTGCTGTTCTGCTCTAACATCCACAGAACGTGGATCACAACTACAACGTGCTAAACAGAGACGGGTCTCCAAAGTAAATCATTAAAAAAATCCATCTTTCTAATATATTTGCTTCAGGGCATAAATAACTCTGCTTTAAAAGAAGAATTTTAATGCCATGATTTATTTAATGAGACTATAGGGTGAAAAACTCTGAATTACCAAGAACACCGAAAGGAAATGGACTATTAAAATCTCCTTGTAATACACACAAACAGACATTTGAGGCATTTTCTGACCTCAGTGAAACCCAAAGACACACCAACCTCCAGGATCCTGCACTAAGAGCCAGTACAATATTCCAGCTCTATCACCCCCTTCCCTTGGTGTTTGCCAGTCCCAACCAGCACACAATGTGGGCTGTTCTCAAAGAATTCAAAGAGACAAACGTGCTCCTTTGCAATTCAATAACCCCCTTTTCTCACGCTCAAGGGGTGACCTCCTCTGAAATCCCCAAGTCGCTGAGGAGAAGGTGCAGCCAAAATCCAGGGCTTGTCAGATAAAACAATCCACGTTTGAAGAGCCAAGACCAGGCAATGTGAGCCTCGAAATTCTGTTTGTATTGAAGAAAAAAGAAGGAAAATAAAAAGAACTGGTGTTGTGGCCCAAACTCAGCCAAGATTTTCAGCACCTATTGATGGAAGGACTCACATGCACAACACGAGGCCATGGAGAGTGGAGTCACTCACATGGTTTCTGACCTACACTCTTTCTTAACTTATCACATGGATGTTCTTCCGAGATGTCTTGCCTGCTCATATTGATCCCAAACCATTTTCTTCCATATGCTGGTAAAGGCATTTCTATGTAGTTCAACTGCAGAAAGGGGGAAGAACCACCAGGTTTCCTTTTCAGACAGAAAAAAAAAAATCTAACTCTTAAAAGGTAACAAGGAGGAATAACCAAGAGTGGAGAAAGTGCCCTTTTACTCCTAAAAGGAATGGATTAGAATTCCTAAAATCCAATAATACTCTGCTTTACATCTCATTTCAGTCCAGCATATGCTTGAAGTTTAATATAACCTCCCTTGACATCAGTGGGCTCATTGTGCTGATGGCTGGAACACTCTCCTAAATCAAGTGCATCTGCAAATTCAATGAGCAGCACTAGCAAACCAAATTGTTGCTGAAACGTTGGGCTTTTTGCACCTCCAGAAGGGTGAAGATCTAAATGTAACAAACCTACTCACTGAGAGCGTTCCCTGTCCCAGGAAGCCACTGGAGCTCAGCAGATCCCCCCTTCCCGCTGGGAACCACAAGGGCTCAGAGCCTGGAGCAGCTTCGCTTCTACTGCAGATAAACCAGGCAAGGGATTCATAAAAATGCATTTTGAAAAACAAGATGGTCAAATTATTTGAGTTGAACACGAACTGGTTTATGAGCAAAGAAAGGAAAATGGAGCAAACAATAACAAACTCCTTGAACGATGTGAGGAAGATCCCACCCTGAAATCCCGTTGCTCTCGAATGCAAAAGTTCAGTGATGGTGATTGTATTTTTCTTTTTTCTGCAGTGCTCTTAAAAACATGTTAAATGCCAACTGTCTTGTGATCAAATGTCCCAAGATGGACCAATCAGCGTCTGAAGCAAAACAATTCTGTTCCTTCCTCCACTTTTGATGGTGAAAGTGGCTGGAGGTTTAACTGGTGAAAACCCTTCTCTTTTCCAAACGCATTTTAAAGTTTGTGAAAGTACAAATCACATGAAAGAGCTCAATTAAAGGACTCACAATGGTCATTAATGAAGGCTGAAGGACCTGATTCAGGTCCACCATCCTAAATAATGTTTTACAGCACACAACGGAACCCTCCTGTCACCTTTCCCTCCACAGCAGCCACAAAAACAATCCCTGACAAACCCCTGACCTTCTCTCTCTCATTTTAAGACAAGACCTTATTTAGGAAACTTAAGTTACATTTTTCTTCTAAGGCCACAGGTGAGCTGGTACCTCCCTGAACCTTTCAAGCGAGTAACAAAAAGGGGAAAACCACCAAAGCACCACATAAACATCAGCCAGAGGCTCAGAAAATTAATTTGGTTTTGAAACTACCTTGAGTCAGGGATTTTTTTTTTCCTCTGTATCATTTCAAGCCCTGTCATGTTCATGACAATAAGTTTTGCAAACCTCACATCACGAGCCATTTAATGAATGCTTTCTTCTCAAAGGAGAGAAATAAATTTAAAAGCAGTGTGCAAAAGTAGTGCTTTTAGAGTTCTATAAAGAAGCACAATGATAATTATTATCAACACCCATGAAAAATGAAAATATCCTTTCAAGAATGATCTCCAAGAAGCAGAAAACTATCAAGTTCCCGGGGGGACGAGAGGGATGAAATAAATAAATAAAATTCATAAATGACAGTAGTTGCAGTATCTTGGTTAACATACCAAAGACTTTTAGCTCTTAGCAAATCTCAGTTTACACTGGGAGTGTTTTTTTCTGAGACTTCAGGGACTGGAATTCCCTCTAAAAGTTCTCCCACCTTGACCTCTATTCCAGTACTTGGGAAACCCTGGAACCACTGCACTGCTGCCAACCTTGGTTTTACAGGATGCTGCTGCTTCTTCCTAAATGCTGAACAATTTCAAACCCATCTGGAGTCAGCAGGAGCACAACTGCAGGAAAAAATCAAAGCTATACCGAAGTTAATACAAAAAGCAAGCACTCTGAGAGAAGGAGTTTGTTAGGTGACAACAGGGCTGAGTATCAGCCTTATCAGAGCACAATTAAACCTGGGTTTTGTATCAAACCCGCTGGAGAAAGGAGTTAAAAATTCCCTCTGCTGCAAGTCTCACTTGGTGTTTATCAAAGCCAAAAATGCCAGAGAAGGTCTGATACTACAGGTTGCTTTTAAATTGCACTTGTATCACTGCTACACTCCATATTCTGGTTTCTGAAAGATATTATATATACATATATATTATATATTATATATACAGTATTATATTATATTTATAGTAAATTGAAATTGAAATTAAAATTGAAAAAAACAAATCAAAACTACCGATCACCTACTACAGATTCTAAAAATAAGTCTACCCAGAGTTAAAGAAAGCCCAAAACTGTTTGCACAGATGCAGAAGAAATGAGACAGATGGTGACTCTGACAGAGGAGGAGATTGGTGCTGAACAAACAGAAAAATGTTGTTGGTCAATAACATTTTAACTGTCAGAAACAGAGAGGATAAAAACGACTTAAAGATTCAACCCTGTGCCCTGTCCCTACAATTCTGTGATTCAGAAATTCAAAACCCACTTTGATGTCATAATTGTTGATAAAATCGACAGATCCCCTCTATTGGCAATCCTCATTTAAAGGCCACTCCCTTGGGAAGTGTCTGCTCAGCGACAGAAGTCCTTTAACACATTTTTTGTATTTAAAATCCTGGGTTTTACACTGCACACATGTCCTGGTACCCACCAGGCCTGAACTGTGCCAGGGAACGCACAGGACTTGTACCCAAAATACTCCATTTCAGTCACCTATGAAAACACACCACTCAGTTCTAAAGGAACAGCAGTGACAAATTCCTCAAAGTTAACCAAAAATTCAGAGAAGGCACAAAACAAACAATTCTACACTGCAGATCTGCCCTCAAAAGCTGCCATTATAAAGCAGTAGCCCCATGTTTTTAATTGATATAAAATTGTTTCAATAAAAGCACTTGGGAAATCTGCATCTGTAACTTGATTTAAAAAACCAGCCCCAGGCAAGTGATTTATTTGTTCAGAGCTGATTTGGAGCATGTTACAGAAACACTTAAAGTGGGTTTCCGGTTGGTCAGTCTCACTATAAATTAGGAACATTAGATGAAATCCAGTTTTATCTTTTGGTAAAATGGGAAGTTATTAAGTAAATTTGTCTCATTGGTCATCGGCTTTTCCTGCTCATCTTCCTTCAAAGTCATATTTGGGGCTATTTAAAGAAACTGTGAGTTTGAGATGTCAAACCCTCACATCAAAGGAGACAAAACCCTTCCTGCTCTGTCAACATTTCCTCCTCTAAAGGATGGACAGCAAGGCTGAAAAAAAGATTTATTAAAGCCCCTTCAGAGATTTATCCCCATTTCCAAAGTGTGGCCATTTAATCTCCCCTTTCTATGCCAGGAAGAAGAAAAAAGCAACCTAAAAAGCTTCTAATAACATGGGATAAATAAATGTAGTATTTGAAATTTAAAAGAACATGAAATTAATTTGACATCCATATTTTAACCTTAAAAAGGGTTTCTTTTCAGAACATCAAGAAAATGTTCAAATTCAGCCTTCAGGTTGTGCTGAAGCAAAGCAGCACATTCTGAACTTTGACAAAGAAATACCTCCAGGGAAGCGAATGAGGCACCTCTGCCACACATCAGTAAAACACACAGATTTGATAAATCCTTTGGAAAAATGTAACTGCAGTGAATGAAAGAGAGGGACAGAGATTCTGGGCTGCAATATCCAGTCCCACACAACCACCTGGGATACCATCCCAGGAACTGGAACAACACCTGTGCTCAGCTGCCCCAGCTCCCTGCACTGAAACAGCAACTAAGCAGGAATTCGTGGCAAAGTCCCAACTGGAACTGGGGCTGATGAACTTCAGGTACATTTCCCTGCTGCTGGCACCTTAAACTGGCTTGTCCTTTGTTTGTCGGCAGTGGGATCCCGGCTGGAATCAGCTTCCCTGTCCTGCTGAAGCCAGGGGGTTTAGGCACCTGCACACCTCGCCCCACATGTTCAGAACCATCTTGGGGAGCACCAGAGAAATCACCCAGAACTCCCAGCCGAGGGTCAGCAGAGTCCCAGGAACATTTCCATCACAAAGAAGGTGATCCAGGCAGCCCTGATGGCCGCTGGCAGACGGCTGTTCCTCCCTGTGCTATCCCTGTTCTGGAATATCTGAGCGGGAAGCACAAGGTGGGTAACTTTCCACCTCCATTAAATTCCAAGATCTGTAAAGAACATCTTTTATCCTACCTCAGATAGGAGGAGACTGCCAGATTGATGATTTTGCAATATTCCCCCAGGCAGTGAACACTTGGATACCACAATCACTTTTACTATGATTTTACCATGATTTTTACCTGATTTGACCACGGCAGCAGGTTTTTAATCACATTTTTAATTGTGTATTGGCTCCACGCAATAAAACTTACTTAAAACACCAACAATTCTCCTGAATACCATCAAAAGGTGTCATTTGCCAAACCTAGATAGCACAAAGTCCCAGTGGGAGAAGAGGTTTGTAAGGTCTGGTGGTTTATGTCTCCCCAGGAATGCAGTCGTGTTTACATTTTAAGCTTATTTAAACGTATGGCCTCTGTAAGCAAAACCAGCCCTCATTTAAACACTTTCAGAAGGATGTTTTACGTAGTTAAGAAAGACTCTGAAAGTCTTCCTGTGTTTTAAGCACCAGAATAGACACCCAGATCACCTCCCTATCTTGCCTTATCCTGCAGTTCTGACATGATCTCTTCTGCATGTTATAAACACTGGTTTTAAGAAACAAATTTATAAATGACAAATCCACACGGCTCTTTCTGTTTGGAAGCTCTTAATCTTCACAAAGCTTCAAAGAAGTAGAGAATAGTTTTGTCTATTGTGTGCAAGAGCCTCCCCCCACGGAGAAGTGAATAACCCAAGTAAAATCCCCTTTCTTTCATGTGCCGCTCGACTATTTGCATTACATACGTTACAAGTACCAACACTGAGCATCCTGGAATGAGATTATCCAATCATATCACTGGGAATGAGTGGAAACACAGGAAACTGCTGGGAGCTGGACCTTCACTTCAAATTTTTCTACCACCTAAACATCTAAGCAGCAATTGCAGTAATCAATACGAGTTTATTGCTTAGAGATTTTAACACCATTTCCTTATGACTTGGGGGGAAAAAACAACAAGAAAAAGGCAGTACAGCACAGGAGAAGAAGAGGGAGGAGGAGCATTTGTTGCTTTCTCTCTGCAGGAATGTTCACAGGGTGACTGATCACTCTGTGGGACAGATCCTGACACGCTGTTTTACGGGATGTATATCCACACTTCAATCACACTGTTCCCAACAAGACTGCAGGAGGCAAAAGCAGAATCAGAGCAGAGAAAAAAGTCTCAGACTCTTTGTAGACATTCCTAACTTCTCCTTCTGGAAAACTGCAGCCTCTGCTAGAGCACCAACACCACTATAAGCCAGAGGGATGCAAACAAGCTTAGAAAACACAAACCACTCTAGATCCCCCCTTATATTTCAGGTTCTTTTTTCATTTCTCTTTTATATAAATCTACACTTGAGCATTTGCTTCACTTTTGTTCACATTCTCAAGATTTGTTGCTCTGCCTATGCTTAAGTGGAAAACTTGAAAGCATTTGTTGAAAAAGCAGTAATATAAAAACAATAATATCTTCATTGCAATCCCTACACAGGCCCAGCTGGAAGACAGCAAACCCCAGAGCAACTTCCATGGCATCAGGAATCTTTCCTGGAGAAGTCCAGAGTAATTTTTCTCTCTCTGAAGCCTTTCCATTTCAACATCCACATCAATGCTAAAAGGATTAATGTATTCTTCCAGAAGCTCCATCATCCCAAAGCTACTTTTGCCCATGTTTGTCCTGTGTTACTTTTTCCCTCTTCCACCACAAGCCAGATTTTCAACAAACCAATGGCACCTCCAACATCATTTCTTCATCCTCACCAATTACTCTACTTCAAAATTTGTTATTCCTGGGATGACTTGGAAAGATGTTCCACCAGGCTTTACTAGAGAGCAATCTCTCCAGCCCGGGAGTCGGCCTGGCTTCCACTTCCATCCCATAGAAGGTATGAGACAGCAAACACTTGTAGGTAAAAAGCTAAGAGAGATTTGCAAGTGCTTTTTGCTTCTGAGACCCTTGGAACACAAAAATCTATTTATAACACAAACAAAGGAAGAAAACCAACAGCCACAAACAGATGGGAGAAGTAGAAGAAAAGGAAAGTGTAAATGGACTTGGCCAGGGTGGTGTTGGAAGATGTCTACAAGTACTTAATAGAGTTAAATGTTTAAAAAAGAAAGGCCCTTCCCTGGAAGTTCAGGCTCCGAGGTGGTAAATAGCTCCGTATGTCAGCCCATATGTCAGTCAGCAAACAACCCTCACAAATCAGCTTTCAGAAACCATCCTCTGCAGCTCCACGTTGTCCTTATTTTCCCACACAAACAGGAACTGTCTCACTTCAAGCACTGACACACGAAAATGCACACGCTGTCCAAGCATTAATTCCCTCAAACATCAGGAAAATCAGCCCCCAGTGCAGGAGTTCAGTGGCTGGAAGGTGTCAACCTATCCCACAAAAAATCCAGTGCCACTGACACAAGCAGAGCTCCGACCACAGCTGCTGAACTCACACACTCCTTCCACCTCAAGATTATGTTTTTGCCACTCTTAAGCAACAAGAACAACCCGAGTTCTGTGGAGTTATTGATTTGTTGGACTGGCTGAACCTGGAGCTGCCGAACCAACTGGGGAAAATCCACGTGTTTTACAAGGCCTGTTGTATGGATTTGAACACGACACACATTAGGCAGATTTAGAACATGCAGCATTTGGGGAGAGAACAAGTTGCCTATGAAGTTATTTTGGAAAATTAAATATAACAAGATCTTTCCAATGCCTCCTTCATACACTGTCTAGCCCCCAGCACTTCGTCTGGCAACTTGCTAATAAAATTTCAGGCAAGAATTAGAAGACTTAGAAACAAATACTGTAACTCCTCTACACATGCCAATGTCAAATACCTCCATCTTCATTTCTAGAAGTGCTTATTAGGTAGGCAAACTATCAGTAATGCTTATAAGGAAGGAGATTTGACTTCATTTAAGAAGATAACATGGTTCTCCGTTCTCAAAGAAGTTGGCTATGGTGCAATATCATGGATGCTCCCAGGAAAGTGTTAAAAAAAGAACTTTGTCAGGGTATGGAGGAGCACTGTGTATGTGTAAGCACACACTCAGGCCCCAAAATTAATGCCAGGCATAAAAAACCCACAGCAACCCAGTCGTGTGTGTTACTGTCATCTCACCAAGGCTGCTAGAGTAAAAACCGCTTTAAAAACTTGTGAAAGGTATTCAAGTTCATATCTAAGCTCAGTAATTCAATCAGAAGGATTTGTGCAGTGTATGGATCAGGAAGCCATCATATCTCTGCCTCTCCCCGCGGATCTCACTGATCTGTTCTCAGACACAGCTGGTCCAGAACCATGTGGTTATTCAGCTTCCAAAGCCTTTCCTTATGGTCACAGTACATGGGAACCCAAAATACGCAAACTATTTTCCAGCTTGTTTGTTATGTCCAGTTTACCCCCCGAACACCTGAGCAGCTTCCAGAAGTGCAGTAACACAATCCACAGAAGATTTTACACCTCATGCATTCTGTGGGTTATGGGGCTGCAGTTGTTCCCCAACTAAGATATTTTCTGCCCTCTATTAAACCAAGATTTGCTGCTCTCACGTATCAGAAACACAGGACAACAGAATGTCGAAGCCCAACGCAGAAAACCCACGTTATTTGCAAAACCTTGCTATTAAAATATCTCAACAGCATTTAAAATACAGGATCAGATTTGACAGTTCAGAACTCCAAAAACTTTTCACAACTTTGACATTTGGATGTTTTATTCGCATCTTGTACTCAAAACAAATCACAGGATCCATCTGGACCAAGCCCCTGCATTTCGACGGAATTTAAAAAAGACACTGAAACACTTCACAGATTCCTCCCCAGAGCACTTGGGCCAAGTAATGGGGAGCTGGAAACGCTGAGAAGCCCTTCACCAGGAGGGCTGGAGCTCCCCCGCCTCGGCAGGTGCTGGGATGGCACTAGGTTGAGTACCCTGCGGATTTCTGGCAGCGGCTCCGGCTCCGGGATCTGCTGGATCCTGCTGGCTCAGCTCCCCGTGCTGAGGAATCCTGCAAACCTGTTTAACGGGTTATCAGCCTTCCACCTGCAGGGCAGCTCCCTGTTCATTCCTCAGGAGAAGGGGTGCAATCTCCAGCAGGAATTACAATGCCTGACTGGAAAGCTTTGCGGGAGTTCATGACACAAACACCGGGCAGGGGCTACGCGTTATTCTGAAGCATCCCAGCTTATGAAAAGCTATTTTGAGCTTACAGAGAATGTTAAACTTTCTGACCTTGGGTCTGTTATGTCAGAAGCAAACACAGATGTGAACACTGTGAGACATCTCAATTCTCATGATAACCAATGCTTTGGGCTCCCCATCTCCAGCACTAACAATTCTCACAGTTCTATTTATTAATGAACACCCCCTCCTATTGTCTGCGAGAGAAATGCACGCAGGACAAAGCTGGATCCCACTGGTCACATGGGATCATTTCAAGAGATTGCCCCCTTTAGATTACAATTCCTGCTGAACCATTTCTCCAGATGGGTGGAACAGTCTCAGTTCGTTCTGCCGTTCTTATTTTTTTTCTCCAAATGTAGGCACAGGTTTTCAGACAGCAGTGTGCTCTCTAAATCTGTCTTAGAACTCAAATCAGCAATTATCTAGGAAAAACCTTGAAAATCAAGCATTTACATTCACTCCTCTGCTTCTCCTTACTTTATTAAACCTTACAAAGAATTAGGAAGATTAGAGAAGGCAAACTAAGAGACACTTTCTATGTACTTATAAAGTATGTGTCCTACAGATTCTAAAGGCATATGTACTTTATTTCCCACTCCTGTCACACAGCAGTTGTGACCCAGGCTTTCTGAAGGGCACTTTTCCATACCTGCTCCCACACAGCAGCACACACACAAATCCTCAGCACCTTCTGCCTCCAGGAATATTCAACAGGGAAATTCCAGCATGCATATGCATGAGCTAACACTCCATTGGAAATCCAAAATAATTTAGGACTACACTTCTTTATGTATTCAAATTTCTTTTTTGAAATTTTAACACATAAATGAGAGAAGTAACACAGCCTCCAGAACTATCCAAAGCTCCCAGTGCCAGGAATTTCTGAGCAACTGTCCCAGCAGGCCCTGACAACGTGGCCCTGAGCAAACCCTCCAACATCTCCATGATAAGGAGTTCCTCATCCAAAAGGGTAAGGGAGTATTTTTAAGTCTCTCACAGGACTATTATGAAGATTAATTAAGGTCTGAGCTGTGCTTTGAAGATCAAAACTGCTACGCTGTTATTTATTATTAAAGAACAACAAAGTGCATTCTTGTTGTGTATAATTCAACTTCACAGAGAAGGCAGTGCAGGAGCACATGTGCTCAGTGCACTCATTAATTCATTAATCCTCCTGCCCCAACAAGCTGGGATCTGCACAGCTGCATTTTCAGCCACCAAAACCCCACCAGTACATCTACACTCATCCCTTTGAAATATTTTAAAGGCCCGAAGGAATAGAACCAATAGTTTCTCTTCTGATTCTTTTCCAGGATAAGCTTTTCCTATCAGATATTTCTGCCTCAGTTCAGCAATGCCTTTTATCCCACCCAGAACTCTACTACTGCCAGGCTAACGTTTAACAGGTACTAAAGTGCTTTGCTAAATCAGAAGTTTAATACCTATTTTGGATGATTCCACTCAAAAAGAAGAGAGAGAACAACAGTATGGCACAGTGGGTAATCCCTTTTTTTTTTTGGAGGGGGACAAAATCACAATTATTTTGGAGCTCTGTTTTCTTCACAGGTGTTCCCCTCAGAAAATGACTAATCTACAAGGCAAAATATTTCACACACATGTCCACTACTGAAAAATAAGTAGTAATACTACATTGTACTTATTATCTCTAATTTTCACTCTCTTCAAACACACTCACACACACATCTTTAAAACATTTTGTAGAAATTCTTCTGTATTTCAGTTATGGTTGTATTTTGGTAGCATCTCTACAAAAACCACAAAAGGTGAGTAGCATTACCAAAAATTTTAAAAATCAAACTAAAAAGCTGGAATAACTACTCTCAGTTTTGCCACCACAGCCCTGTTTTCCTGATCCAAGTTCTTCAGCATCCCAGTACTGGGATGCAACAGTGCAAATATATTTAAAGCACACAAGACCAGGAACTGTCGGAGCTCGAGGGTGGTGAGCATTAAAGCTGATAGAACTGGACAGCCAGTGCCACCCTTGCACTCCAAACACACTGCTGAGAAAGGGCCCAGGACCTGCAGGATGCTGAGCATCTCCCCACTGTCAGCCAACCTCACCCATCACAGGAAATCCTTACATTTTAGTGGATTGCTCCTTGGCTCTATTCCCATTACCTTAATCTGCACTCAGACCATTCTTTAAATCTGCAGCACATTCTTATTACCAACACAGATTGTGAACTTCTGTACTTTCTGGGCTGCTCTGGGAGAAAGTTGGGTTATATTTAGCAGCCATATGGGCCTCCCTCCTCCACACACTTGCCAGCGAGAAGAACTGACAAATTAAGTTTTCTAAAACACCCATCTATGTGTTTTCATTTCCAGTTTTAATGGTAGAAGTTAAGTGTGGCTTAATTTTTAACCTTGGCATCTGCCAAGCAGGAAATGCAAAGGGTGCCTATGGAGGGGGATGCAACGATAAAAAGGTTTTCTTGTAATATAGGTGAAAATGTTCAGAAAGCTCAATTCTCCCTAAATTAACACAATATGGCTCCATAACTAAATAGCCAAGGATGTATTGCCTTCCTGATGCAGTTGCTCTGTAAGTGGATGGCTGAACATGGGTCACTTGTGCAGCTCAAGCATCTGAGCATCTTCACAGGGGAGGCAGCAAAAAGCACAGTGACAACCAACCAGAGTCGTGTAAAGAGCCTCAGAGATGGAAGGGCAACCACCACCCAATTTTCCCTGCTCCTGGGAGCCAGGTTTACACCCTGCCTGGAACACAGAAAGCTGCATTTCCCTACAGCACAGCCTAATTTCATAGCAACAGCAGCCAAAGGCTGGAAAGAGATGAACAGTTTTAAGAAGGAACACAAGACAGTTGAGATCTGCTGTCATTTGGGATGGCTGAAAAGGGAAGAGGAACACATGATAAATAGCTACTTAATATCTTAAATATCTTTGCAATTTCTTTAAAGTGTAAGGGTGTCAGTGGCTGTCCAGTTCTATCAGCTTCCAGTGCTCACCAACCACACCCTGAGCGCCATCCACACATGATCCCTTAGGGAAAGAAGAAAGGGGGGAAAGAGGGTCTGAAGGCCCCCAATAATTCAAAGAAATGGATTTTTTCCTCTCTAGCATGAGAAGAATCACTATGTGAAATACTACCTGTCGGCTAAATCACACCTGATTTCTAACTCCTCTTCCTGGTATCTGGAGCTTTCCCAATTCTTCCTGTGCTTTGCTGGGGAGCAGGGACGCAGAGAACACCCTAAGGGAAGCTCTCACTCTCTGTGCCAAGGGGCTGCAGCCACCTCAACATCACCTGCCTGCCAAGGGATGTGGAGAACGGCCTCTCCAAGGGGGGCTGCAGGAGGCAGTTGACTGATTCCAGGATTCCATCCCTAAGAGACTGTGGGGCAAGCCCAGCCTTTCCCTGCTGGCCCAACAATCTCAGAGCAGCCTAGAGTATTCCCTCAGGAGCAGACAGAGGGGCAGACAGGCACATCACACACACTCCTGATAGAAATGAGGAACACAAATGAACAGCCGTGCGTTTTCCAGCTGCTGTGTCGTGTTCATTACCACAGAAAAATAATCAACACTCAGGACTGGAATACTGGAGGTTCTCTCCCTCTGCACGAAGCAATTCAGGGAACATGTTCTTCCAGCACAGCCCATCTTGTGTTCCAGACTTGTCCAGCCCCTGAAGGTGAGTGATAAGGCACAAATCCTGCCTGGAGCAGAGCCCTCACTCTGGACACACTGGAGGCTGTGCCCTCAGCGTGCCAGGCAACACATTGTGCAGGGAAGTAACAATTTCCCAGGAACACTGATTATTCCCTCCCGTCCTCCTAGAGCAGACAGCTACCACTGACTGAAAGATAATTGTCAAGTCTGAACGCCACCAGGAAGCAAGAGAAACAAATTGTTTCAGAGGCCAGAATCACTTGCACAGAACGTCTGAGAGAGAACAAAATGTTTAAGGATGCGATCAATCATTAAGATTTCTGCCCAAAAAACAGAGCACACACACTCATTTGTTTAAAGCCTGCCTTGGTGAAAAACGAAGTGAGAAGAACCATTCCTGCATGCTTGATTATCAAATCAGAGGGGGGGGGAGAAAGAACAAGAGAGTCTTCCAATTAACCAACTTTTTCTTTTTTTTATTGTGCTTTAAATGTGGTCATTGAGCACTGCTGCAGAAAGATGTCGGGAAAAGCAGATCTCTGGTCTCCTGGCATTTTTACCCATTCCTGAACAATTCCTCCTTCAGATGCACAGCCCCAGAGGTTCAAAGGTCCCCGCAGCCTTTGTTCTCCGTTCCAGAGCACTTACAAACAAACTTTTGTTCCTGTTTCTTCAATGAAATAACTGCAGCAGTTACCAGTGACTGAACTGCACATCTGAAGCTTGCTTTGTGCATCATTCAGCTGCAGGACTATGGCATCTCATTTACACTTCCAAGAATAAATTATCAGAGCCTTTGCTGAAATAAAAATCAACTGCTCCTTACTGGATCAACCTCCAGCAAACACATTACACCTCTGCAAATCCCTAAAAGCAAGGCAGCAGGGACACATTTTGGTTTACAGATGGTGCCAAAGAATTCTTTTTGTTTTAGCTCGACATTTAGAACTATTGCTCCTTCATTTGTGAGTTTTATAAACCCCATATTTTATATTTTAGTGCAAAAGTGGTATCCATTAGCAAAACACATAAATAAGCATTAGAAACATGTAATGATACCCGAACAGCAATTTTTACTGTTTAGATCACAGCCAGACTCTAAGGGATGGGATGGTGATCATAAAGGCAAGTTATGCAAAGCAGCCACTGAAATATATTCTCATTCCATGAAAAACTCATATAAAAATTGTTGATAACATTTGTAAAGATTCTATCAGATTGTATCAGCTGCTATGTCAGTTTGGGGGTTGGACAAGCAAGGGTAACAGGCCTTTTGAATTCAAAATGCACTTTAGAAAAATACTGAAATCACCCCATTAACAGCCTGGTTGTTCCCAGCAGGCAGGAGCTGAATCTTGTAAAACACAAACACAAAAGGTACAGCACAATCTAAGAAGACATTCCTGAATCTCAACAAGGAGGAAAAGGGAGAATCTCAGACACTCAAAGGCTTTTGCAACAATTGAAACAGTGCACAAACAGGGTTGTCCAGCTACATTCTTCCACACTTATGCCTCTAGTGAAGTCAGTAAGAACATGGCCAAGGTGTAAAAAGTGGATTTGGAAAACCTTCTGGGTTTATACCAAAAAACCCCAATCAAACTGCTTTCAAAACACAAAGCACTCTTTTCCCTCAGAGCCCTCATATGCACCTTGAGCATTCTGAGAGCAAATGTCAGGAAACACCGTTACTGAAATTCATTAAATAAATAAATAAATCAACAGCTTAACATTTTAATAAAAATTTGTTTGGTCAGTGATAGATATCTCTCAGATAACAAAATAGACAGAGGATTAAACACAGCTTTCTGTAAGAAGCATGAATCTTCAAGCCACTTAACACCTCGCAATAGAAGTTATTTTGAGCAAAACTGATTATCTAAATCTGCCAGTAAGGGATGACACAGCTTTTAAAAACCACCTTTCATCCGTGCATCTTTAACTCAACTCACCCAGAGCAAGAGCCACTAAATGAGACCAAAGGCCACAGCTCAGGCTGTGGCTGATCAAGTGTCCCTCCATCCAGCAAAAATCCTCAGGGGTGTTTAAGCAGTCAGTTTTACCTTGAAATCCATGGGAAACCAGGCTCCAAAGTTCTTGTGGTCCTGGCTTAATGAATTAATGGTGGAAACTGGAAAAACTCCAGTTTCTCTGATTCTTAATGAGCTCTAATGGACACACTAAATCAATGCTCTCTACCCACACACATTAACAGCGAGATGTGGGCAAGGAAAAGCCCTGGACACACCAGGGAGGGAATGGAGGGGCAACAACTGCAACTTCTTCATCAGGAAAAGCACTGGTGTGGCAAGAGGATGACTGACTCATTGATCAGTAACTGCTGCCCAAATATTGCCTCAACCACTGACCTCAGACCAAGACAAGACATGCTCAGAACGTTGCAACACAGCTTCAGAAACAGGACTGAAAGTAAAGGTTCTTCAAACAATGATTTTAAGAGGTGGAGATTTGGAGGTATCTTACTTTCTAAACTATGGGTTAAAAGCTGCTGAGGCACATTCCCATAAAATATTCCTAGAGGACACCACCAACTCCAGAACTACACATGTGTAAGCACAGAGCAAGAACACCCAGTAAGTTCAGTGTCATAATCACCACCTGCGAACACTAAATACATTCAAATCGTTCCATGATAATACTTAATACTGAGTTTAATCACAAGACAATAACACAAGGAAGCACATCTAAGGCACATACACAAGGCACATTTACCAGCCTCATTACAGTAAACCTGGTAGCATTGGTTTATCAGCTTAAACAATCAGCAGGTAATTAACTGTGCATTTAACAACTAGGTAGCAAAGTTTCTTCCCAGGGAAAATCAGATTGGAAAAGTCAACATCAGCTTAAGCACGATTAACTTCCTGTCCCACTGCTGGTAAAGCAAATCCAATTTACTAAATAGTTTAAAGGGCGGGTTTTAATTATTTCACACACTTCCAAAGAATCCAGCACTACACACAAATATGGATAAGCGGATCTGCTGCAGTGAACACAGACCCAGCACCACAAAACACCACTGGAACAAACTCCCAAGGGCTTCTTAACCTGTTTAACCCCCCCTCCACACTGAACTGTAGAAGCTCCCATGGATATTAGTCAGAATCTGTCCAGGAGAGAGACCACGAACAGCTGCAGTGTCTATAATGTAATACAATAATAATATAAATCCTAACTTGGTGCATCTCTTTCAGACCTCTCCATTACTTCCTATTTCTAAAACAATCTTTAGGAAACAAATACACAACAAATAAACCCTTGTGAGTGGTAGGTACATATTTTACCTAGTTTCAAGTGGCACACCCTCACTTCTCCAGGAACAACCACAGACTACCCCATAATCTATACCTCTAAATAAATTAATATACTGATATATAAATATTTATCTAAAATCTCTTACACAGCAGAAACTGGGGGCTCGCAGACAAACGGTGTGGGAGAAACACAGCAAGTCACCCACAGAAGTAGAAGAAGGATTCAAATGAGCAGCTTGCAGTTTTCCTGCCTTCCTACACTTCTTACCTAATACAACAATTAAAAACTGAAAAACTGAAGTTTTCCAGTTTTAATTGTTCGGCAGCAAATACAACAAATTGGTTTTAGCTACAACAGAGATTCAAAAAAACCAAAGCAAAACAAACAAAACCCTCACAAAATTAACACTGAAAAGCAACTGTTTCACCCAAAGCGGCTCAGAATTGCTAAGCAAATGGCTGCTGACCCACAGCACCACATCCTCGGGTTACAGAGTGTCCAAACTGTGGTTGGCTGGAACCCCCGATCTGCATGACAATAAGGACAAAGAAATGGCTCCTCTCTCGTGCCCTCGGTGTGCACATC
Organism: Oxyruncus cristatus; assembly: GCA_013399855.1. Lineage (NCBI taxonomy): Eukaryota > Metazoa > Chordata > Aves > Passeriformes > Cotingidae > Oxyruncus > Oxyruncus cristatus. The sequence continues at coordinate 606,413 of VXAY01000882.1, read as the reverse complement.
CCTCCTCTCCCACCGGCCACAGCCACAGCCGGCTCAGAGGATTAGCATAAGAATAGAAATCACTGGGAAAATCCACAGGCTCCAACTGCCCAGACTTGCTGACCTGCTTCACCCCAGACACCGAAATGACATTTTTTCCAAGGATCATTTATGGTCTTGAAAAGTTGACAAACACTTCAATTTGCTTCTCTTTTATTACAATATCAGATATTCCAAGGGCAGCTACCGGAGCTGAGCAGTGACTCGGAACACCTTCCACAGACATCACACGTGCTCACCCTCCAATTCCTGCACGAGTCTGGTGGAGAAGAACAGGGCTGTCAGGATCCTCCTCGGCTCAGACCCACCTCGTAAAACCCATAAAATCAGGAAGCTCATCAGCTTTGCTGGTCCAAGGCGCTGCTGCAGCACACAAGAGGCTGAAAGCAGATCCAGGAGCTGCAGGTGAGGAGCACACCTGGAACAGGACCTGGCCCTGTGACACCTCACCTGACAGAAGCCACCCGTGCTGATAGTCCCACGGGAGCAATCCCAGGGTTCTGCAGCCAAAATTGACATGTTATCTACATCTTTTTGTACCTTCTTCCTTTTCTGTCCTCACCCTGACACCAGCCAACAACTGCAGGACAACAGCTCTTGCCTTGGTCACAGCCACTGGAATCAAAACTACTACACAGAAAAGAATATTCTGAGGAAGTGCGAATGAAAATAATCCCCCAGTTCATGAAAAGGCCAACGTCTTCCTCTTCTTTGTGCAGAGCAGGATACAAAGGCCAAGGGAACCCATTCCAACTCTCCTACGCAAACTCTTCTCTAGCCATAATAAAGTATGAAAAACATCATTTATTTTTGGAAATATGGATATTGGGCTCCTGCAAAACACACTGAATTTTTGTATAAACATATTACTGTATTTGATGTGTTTGTTTTGAAATGGGGGAAGTTGACTGGAATCATACCCATAATGTGGTCTGACACTTCATGCAAAACAACGTAGTCAAACAGCAAAATGACATTTCCTTTTCAGATGTTCACAGAAGAACCAGAAGCCCAGGGGGAAAGGGCCAAAGTAGCACTGTCCCCCTTTTTTGTCAGATTTCCTCCACTCCCTCTGGGATCTTCTCCCCAGCCGGTAAGTCACCATTGCAATTCTTCTTCCTTAAATCCAACATCACCATCATTCCCCTCACTCTGCATTACAGAAAACAGATGATTAAGGACTGGGATCCTGATATTCCACAACCCATCTGCTGCAAGTGGCACAAAACCACTGCAACATCCAGCAACAAACCAGACATAAAACCTAAAACGATTCTCCAATGATACTTCTGCTGATTTGCCCCAGATGCTCTTTGTTTTTTCAAAAACTCAACAAATACACTTTAAACAAACAAATCCCACATTAAGACCACAAGCTGAAAGACTGACCAATAATTTGCTTCTGGCAATGGACTAATATTTCTGTACCTCATGCACAGTGTGAATTCCACAGTAACACTTTCAGTTCTGTTTCCCTAAATAAAAGGACTGACTGACTGCCAGACTGACTCCTTTCCACCTTTATTAACTCAATCACTATGTGCCCTCAAAGGACAAAAATTTCGACTCTTCCAGCTGGTTCCAACGTGTTCCAGCATTACAAACCCATCAGCTCTACACATGTACCCTGGTAAGGCACAAGCAACCTCCAACAAGTCTCATGAAAACAAACCAGTCTAAGCACAAGAACTATCTACTTGCTCTTTTATCATAAAGAATACGTAATGTTTTACTTGCCAGTCAAAATAAGTTGTTCACTCAAGGCTAACCTGATTTTGCAAAACCAGAAAGAGAAAACATCTGTGCGGCAGGAAAGAAATCACACATGCAGGGTATATGTCCCTATTCTGCAAAAGCTCTAACCTCAAACACTTGAAATGCATTTTAAGAACTTGGAACTGACTCCATCGGTTCATGTCAAAGAGGAGTGTCTGGTCGCCTTTGAATAATACACTTAGAGCAGTTTCTTGAGATGAAATGGCATGTTTTAAGCTTCTACCTTCTTGCCCTTCCACCCATTCCTCTCAATTGCATTCTTCTAGTGCCAGGACCCACCAACACAACAAACTGGACGTCCCAGCCTCTGTCCAAAGTGCTGTTTGCTGCACCAGCTCATGTGGAAAGTGCAGAGATGGAACAAAAATTGACTCATCCCCATCACCTCCTTACAATCCACCAGCCATCGGTCTGGTTTGGAGCAGCTCTCAGAGACGGAGAGAGCCTGCCGGGGGAGAATGGGGTTTGGGACACACCGTTTGTGGAAGGAAACAGTGCCGCAGGTGAGCACACACGGGCGAGCTCCAAAGGTTAATTCACCTTTTTCCCCAAGTTCCCCCTGCTCAGGGTCCAGACGCGTTACGGATCCTTCCCTACAAGCCCTGACTCCACCACCGTGACTGCTCAGCTCCCAGCGCACCGGCTGGGAAGCTCGCCCGGGGATTTGGGGTGGAACGTCCCTGGCACACGGAGCACCTGTTGGGCGAACCCTGCGTGTCCCCGCGCAGGGATGGCCCCGGACACGGCCCCACAAAGAGCACCCCGGAGCCAGCACAAAGCCGAGACCCGCGGGGGGACGGCACGGGCGGGCTGCAGTCCCCATGATCCTTCCATCCTTCCTTCCCACCGATTATTCCCGGCCCGCGAGGCGAATTCATCCCGCTCGGAGCGCCCCGGCCGAGCGGGAAGGGCGGCGGGAGCGGGGCGTGGGGAGCCGCGAACCGAACAAAACCCACCGCGACGGCGCCGGGAGCGCCCGGGTCTGGGGGTTATTTTCCATTTCTCGCCTCTCCCCCGCCCCCGGCGCCGCCCCCGCGCCCCGCGATGGCCGCGGTGCCGCTCCCGCCCCGCGCTCCCCTCACCTCGCTCCGCCGCGGGGGCCCGGCCCGGGCGCCCCGACCGCCGCTCAGCAGCCCCGTCCCGCCCGCACCGCCATGGCCGCGCCGCCGCAGGGCAGAGGGGCCGGCAAGGCCCGGGCAGGGGATGGCGGCCGGCACACGATGCCCGATACCCGCACACGGTACGCGGCACACGCCCCCCGCACACGGCTCAGGGAAGGGCGGCGGGGCCCATGCGCGGTGCTGCTCCCGCCGGCTCCGCCCAGCCGGGCAGGGACGGGAAGGGACGGGAAGGGACGGGAAGGGAAGGGCGGGAGGAGCCGCGGACGGAGGGGGCGGGGGGGGGAGGGA
>VXAY01000882.1:374029-603143 GCA_013399855.1 Oxyruncus cristatus | reverse complement strand
GGGGGACGTGGGGGAGGGAGATGAGGGCACAGGCTCGGGCTGGAAGGGGCTCTGATCCCTCTCTGGCAGCAGGGTGGAGTCAGGTGGGGGCCGGGCTCTGCTCCCAGGTAACCGCCACAGAAGAGGATACAGCCTTAAGCTGCGCCTGGGGAGGTCCGGCTTGGGCATCAGGAGGGATTTCTTCACAGAAAGGGTGATTAAACATTGGCAGGAGCTGCCCAGAGAGGTGATCGAGTCCCCCCATCCCTGGAGGTGTCCAGGGAAGGTGAGGACGTGGCACTCGGTGCTCTGGGCTGGGGGACAAGGGGGGCACGGGGCACAGGGTGGACTCGATGGGGCACAGGGTGGAGTCGATGGGGCACGGGGCTCTCTTCCAACCTCAGTGGTTCTGGGATTCAGGGGCCAAAGCCACCGCACCTGGGCTGCTGTGATGGGGAAGCTGCAGATCTGTTTTCCCTCTGTGTGGGGAATGTGTCCCCTTGTTTTGTGGGATGTTTCCCCTCTGTGTGGGAATTGTGTCCCCTTGTTTTGTGGGATGTTTCCCCTCAGCGTGGGAGATGTGTCCCCTCAGCGAAGTGCTGCTTGGTGTGCCTGCGGTTTGGGGTCAGGCTGGGTGGGGAAGGGTTTGTGTCCATGTGAGGGCTGAGCAGGAGGGTGAAGGTGGTGGGGTTATTTCAGGTTGGAAGGGACCACAGTAGGTCATCTGGTGCCACCTCCCTGCTCCAGCAGGGCCATCGCAGAGCACATGGCATGGGGTTGCGTCCAGACGAGTCTGGGATACTCCCAGTGAGGGAGACTCCACACCCTGGCCAGCCTGTTCAGTGCTCGGTCACCACACAGTGAAGTTCTTCATGTTCATGTGGAACTTCCTGGGCATCAGTTCCTGCCCGTGGCCTCTTGTCCTAGTGGCTGGAACCACCAAGCAGGGCCTGGTCCATCCTCTGACACTCTCCCTTCAGATATTTATACACATGGATGAGGTATATTTTGGGTAAAGGGATGGAGGTGTGTGAGGTGCTGGGGTCACTCCAGAGGCAGCAGGAGGGATGGGGCTTGGCAGGGATGTGCAGTGGCCTCTGTGTGTGCTGTATTGAAGCTGGGGCTGCTCTTGGCACAGAATCGCAGAATGGTCGGGGTTGGAAGGGACCTCTGGAGATCATCCAGTCCAACCCCCCTGCCAAGGCAGGGTCACCTGGAGCAGGTGACACAGAAATGCATCCATCTGAATGTCCTGTGAGTGTTGGAGGGAAAGTACTCAAAAACTTGCCCAAGAAGTCCTGAGGTTTGCTGGGGTCTGTTCTGCTGTGTCTAGGCACGCTCCCTCTCTGAGGGCTGGGTCCCTGCCGGGAGGGGTGGACACCAGGTACCTGCCTGCACCAGGGCCCTTTCACCTCACTGTGGTAGTGCAGATCCAGAAAGGTGTTCACCCATGGACAGGCCACTTTGCTCACCCTGTTCACTGTACAAAGCCTTGGCCTCTGGTTGAGCTTCAGATGTATTAAACATAGTTTTGAATGTTGCTTTATCAGCAAAAGTTAATTCACACTTTTAAGTGGGGTTTAAGTGTTAACCACAAACTCCTTCCTCCAGATAAGTGCCTCTTTGAATGCAAGGACCTGCAGTGCTTTAGTGGAGGATCTTTTTGATAGAGCCATTATCCCATGTTGTGTTTCAATAGCTGACCCTAAACCACTTCATATTGTGCTTTATAAGCTTCATTAGCATGTCCAGAAACTCACAACTGGAGTTTGCTGTCAGCAGGTGAAGTGCAAACCCCTCCCTGGTAATTGTGCCATTTGGTGACCGCAGAGGTTACAATCTGATTGCTGCTGTGTGTTTATTCTGTCCTCAGTGGCACTGCAAGGCACTTATCCTGGGAGCACTCCCTGCCTTTGGCAAGGGCCCAGAGGCACAGTGTGAGGAACATGGGGAGGTGTTGGGGGATCATGGGTGTTGCTGTGCACCTGGAATTCATGGCAGAGGTGTGGGATGTGCTTTGTCTCAGACACGGGGTGACAGCCACATTTGCATTGCAAAAACAAATATAAAATTGCCCACTAGATACACTTTCAAAAATCTTTTAAATGAGAGACACAGTTGAAACTGTTCCATGAGCTGAATTTGGTGCTTTCTGGTTCTCATTCCATCTGTGAAACACTGTAATATGTAATCTACATTCATTAAGGCTCTGGTGATACCAGCTCTCCATTTGGATACCACTCTGTGCTAATGTATTGGGTGACTAAGAAAGGCAAGCCTAGGCAGGCACAAGTTCTGAGTTGTGAGCTTTAATTTAAAAGATTTGAAGAATTTCTAGTTGTGATGAAAATTTTTCAGAGCCTGTTGTGGGTAACTGATGGTGACTATAAATGTGCCGAGTCTGGAACAATAGCTCTGAGACATGTGAACTGCTCCGTGTCAGCATATGCTGTGCCAGATGCCAACAAACAAAACTGGAGGGAAGAACATCGCTGGGGCTGGGGCTCCAACAGGAGACACCAAAGGAGACATTAAAAGGAGACAGCAAATCATGAAGATGTTGCACAGTAGCCCCTGAAACAGGGAATAGCATAATTATGTGGGCTAATAAACAAAAGAGGATGCAGAAAATACACAAATTACAGTGATGACAAGGCAAAATGATGTGATGCATTGTGCTACCTACAGCTCTGATCCTGTCAAACCTGACTGGGGAATTAGGATGAGCCAGGACAGTCCCTGCAGGGCTCACTGCTGATAAACCTCGGGAGCCAGAGCAGTTTGTTGGCTCCATATTTAGGAGACAGATTTAGTGATGTGTGAGGAGGTGATCCCTATCTATCTATCGCTGTTTTGGGTGACTTTGAAATTCCTGGATGAAAGGTACCCAGAGCATCCCAAGCAGCTGAGCCTTTCCCTCTGCAATAGATGCCATCACCTCTCTTTTGTGGCTTTACTTCTTCCTTATTTTGACTGGCTGTCGCTGCGTGATTTCTGCAAGGCTTGTTTGTTGCTCTTCCCGAGCAGAGTATTTTTCATTAGTCCTGTCTAACTAAAAACAAATGGTGGGCTGCATGTGGGAATGCAGCTTGGGAAAACGGGAGATCAAAGGGAGGTCCTGACTCAGTGCTGAGAATCCCGGCTGCATTTCCCTTTAACTGCCTCCCACCAAGCTGTGCCTGGTGATTTGGAGCTCACTGCCTTCACTTTTGTGTCTGAATATCTTCCCTTAAAAAAAAAAAAAAAAAATAACGGGAGAATGGTTTCCCCTCTTCTTGCTGTTTCTTGTCAGTCCTTGCTAATTTTCTGGAAAACTGTAATGGCTCTTCATGAGGCCAGGAGGTGCTTCCACTGGAATGACCAGTGCAGAGCCCTGGTATCCAGCTCCCCCAAACAGGAAAGGACTGATCTGAGTTGCTTCAGCCCTTGCCAGTTATAGGTTGCTGCTGTGTGTCCACAGGGCCTGTCTGCCCTTTCCATGGATCTGAAGGTTACTCAGCTCCACCACCTCATCAGCAAGTCAGCCAGGGCTTCCAGGAGCAAACCTTCCCCAGGGGATGAGAGGGATGGATATGGCCAGGTGTCAGTTCCCCCAGGTCTGACTTTTTGGTTTCACCTTTAATAACTGCTGCATATTTATTTTTTCCAAGGGTATCAATTTTTTCTCAAGTGAGGACTTCTTGATCCACGTGATTATTTTTTTCCGCTATATTTATTTTTTTCCAGTGAGGAACCAGACTAGAGAAACTGAAGAAGGGGATTTTGCCTGGCTTGGAATTGTTGGACTTTTGATGGGTGGCTTTTTTGCCTGGGAATGTCAATGGCAAGATGCCTCTGCTGAGAGGAGCTGTAGAGAGCAGCTCTGTGCTGGTTGGTGCAGAGTTTAGTTCTGGTTTACATCAGGTTGTGCTTTGAGAAGATGTTCATGTGAGATAACACTGTATCTTTCCTCCCTTTACTTCACGTTCTGTTTCTCTTAAATATTTTCCTTGGAGTGAAATGATAAATATTTAAGAAATCAGTTGCATTTGGAGACTTTTGAGCTTTCTCTGTTTGTTCTGAGAAGATGCTGATGCCAAGCAGTGCTAGGCTCTGTTTACAAAATAAACCACGACCACAACAAAGACTTGTGAAAGAAAAAAAGGTGGGGAAAGGAAGAGTGAGAGACGATTCCTGAAAGCTGCTTTGCATTTCCATGGCACCTTTTCTCCCAGTGTTTCAGGGCACATCACAAGCATTAGTCATGGCTCACGCTGGATTTGGGAGAGGAGTGAGGCAATTCCTGTCACCCTTCGGAGAATGAGTCCCCGGGATATAATTAACCCGGGGAGAAAGGCAAATCCTTCCCGCAGTGGGGTTGCTGGTCACTGATGTATTTTCAGAGAGCCTGTTTTATGGGGTGCTGAACTGGGGCTCCTGGATAAATCCTGCAGAGAATCTTTACAAAGCTAAACCAGGAAGGGTTTTGCCATCGAGAAAAAAGCATCAGTACAACTAGTTTCATTAACTTCAGTTTTCAATTAATCTTCATTTCAGCTGGGGAAGCAAGGCATTCAGTTAGGGCTGGGATATCAAGTGTGAAATCTTGCCTCTGTTGAAGGCAGTAGGAGCATTGCTATTGACAGTTGGAGCCAGGCTCTTTCCCAGAAGTAGATATTAATGATAAGAGCAAGAGATTTCATCCAAGTCACTTCAGTAGCAAATCTGGCATGTTTGGGAGGACTCTGCGGGAGGGGAGACAAAGCCTCTGTCATTACCAATATCCCTACTCATGTTTTCAGAGAATAAATATATCTTTTCCTGGCAATGGGTGTATTGGCTCTGTCTGGCTCATTGCTCAACTGGTCACTCTGTGACAGGCTGTGCTCCCTTCCCCAATGTTTTGTATGCAGACATCTCAGCTCATATTCATCAGCTACAGGAGAGGGATTTCTTCCTGCAGTATTTTATGGCTAGAATGTTTTGTATTTTTAAGTATGAGTATCTACCTGACTCATGTAAGACAAACCCACCATATCTATGTTATTAAAGCTGCTCATCCTTGGGAAAGGAAAGGGTGTGGTGCATACAACATGAGAGATATCACTCTGTGACTACCTGGCTCCTTTCTGGACCTTCTACAGGGACAAGCCATGAGCATTTGTCACTGATGATGCTGCAGCTTGCTGCTGTTGGGTGATGTTTTCTGGAAGGAGTGATAAACAGGAAGATACCTGAATGATGTGGTCATACCAGGTGTGAGATGGATATGCACTGTTTGTGGTCAGCAGCAGAGGTAACTAACTCAGAGATTTTATTGATAGTTGAAAAGCTCTGGTGGGGATGATCCCTGTTATCCCCAAGGTACAACAGCCCCCAAATTCCAAACAATAGCTGATACAGACCCTTTAATTGGGCACATTTCTGTACACATGCACAGCTCTGTGAATGGAAGTGACTTCTGGCCTCACAAAGATAAGCATTCAGAATAACTGAGATCAGATTTTTAATGAACCATTCATTTAGACTGTTTAGCACAGAAATTACCATCCTCTGAAATTGCTTGGCTGAAATAGTCATTGAATACTCAAAATGCTTGCAAACAGCAGTCTAAATTTGCAATATTCTATAGCCTTCACCCCAAGAATTGGACACTTTTCCACGCTTTTAAAAGTGTTACTATTCTGTCACCCCTGTGGAGAACATTGTGTTTGGTTATAGGAGGCAATGGGAAAGATTAGAATAAATTGATTTTTAAAGCCTTGAACCTCTTAATGTTTACAAAATAGTCTCTGGGCCTGTGCATATGTAAAGTTCAGCTGTGTATAATACAAGCAGAGCAGAATATTACTTTCTCTTCCAGCCTGTCTCTTTGATGGGCAAATCCACCCAGACGAGAGCACAGGCTGCCGAGTGGAATTCTTCCACTTACTGGGCTTCTCTTGCGTGCAAATGTGATGCTCTGCTTGGGACAGAGGAAAACTGCTCTTTTGACTGCTGGGCCTCTGATCCTCCCTTTCTAGTCTCAGAAGTGTTCCTGGAGCTATCCTGCCATGAAGCATCTGTGAAATCAAGTGACTCGTCGGGTCAATCACGTGGCTGTTTCTCCAAGAGCAAACTTCATTCCAGCTGCCCTGACCTTGGTCACAGGGAAGCAGGAATGTGTGCCTGTTCACACAGTTTCCCTCTTTAACCCACTTGTGCCAAATGTTCCTGGAGTCTGCAGACTTGCCTTTGTTTTGGTCTAATCTGACGGACCCCCCAGCTGTGGGGTGGGCGTTGCACCAGCGGTTTTCCAAGGGGTGTGGGTGGAGAACTGCCTCAGCTTGCCCTGGGAATGAGAGCAGAGACTGAGGAGTGAACAAAGCAGGGGAGACGGGCCCTGCAAGGCTCAGCACTTGTGCACTCCTGTGACTTGCTAAACAAGATCTCTCTAATAACTTGACACTTGGATGCTTTTTCCATGGAGAACTGACCCTGGATTTGGGAAGTTGGTGTGAATTAGGACATATAGTGTTATACCCACCCTGGGAGGAAAAAGCTGAGAAAGAACATGAACTCAAAACATGAGAGCACACCAGTGAGTAAAGATATGGGCTGAGGGAAACCCAGCAATGTCCTGGAATCCAGCTGGGAAAGGACATCCAAAGCACTGTGTGATGGTCATCAGACTCGCAGGGTAGAGCAGCCCCTGCCTTGTTTTCACAGACACTGATTTGGTGCTGCTCCCCACCATGTTTCATGCAAATTTTGTTGTGTAATAATTTGTAAATGTATGACTGCATGTGGCCAGAGCTGCCTGTTTCTATTCATGTCTCTTCATCGCCTGGAGTGAGGGAACATGGCAGATTGGAGCAGGCCTGAGGTTTAACTGCACAAGCTGGATGAGAAATGCGCTGTATCTTGCATCTTTAATCTTAGATTTTCTCTGTCTGTTAGAGAGTAGCTTAGCCCCTGATACAGGAGCTGTAACATCCAGTTGTAATAATGGTAATTGTGGCATTTCCTTATACTGGGCATGGGCTGGCTTAGAGTTGGGCTGCTGTAACCTGAGGGAGTGGCATGAAGTCTAGAGGCTCTTTAGCTCAGAAAAATGAGGAGGATTTGAGGGATGGCTGAAAGACGGGTCTGAAAACATCACGGGAGGGAATGTGGAGTTGAAGTGATGAGATGGGGAAAGCTTAAACCAAAGTGACGCCTGTCGGGGCTGGGCCTGGGCTGAGAGCTGAACTCTGCCAGCTGCACCCAGCGAGTTACATTCCTGCAAGGAGGGCCAGGGAAGGGAGGGCAAGTGAGGGGCTGCACAAGGCAGGTGCCAGAAATGCCCCCTGGTACCTGCTGTGGAGCTGGGATGGATGTATGGCACTGGGGGGGCTCCGGGAGGGCCTGACGGAGCTGTCGGGTGGGAGCACGTCACACACACGATGCAGATGCTTGGCAGGCTCTGCCTGATGGAAACTTGTGGATGGTTTTTCCCCTCACACGCACTTTAGACACCGCCACATACAAGAAAGCTGTATTTTGGGGAGGAACTAGTGAAATGCACCACAAAGGTGAAGGCTGTGCTGCCAAGAGGGTTTAAGGGCAAGCAGCACAGAGCAAGACCCAATTATTTTGCTGTGTCCCATACTAATCTTCCGTTTATTCCTTTCCTGAACTGGAACACTTCTTCTCATCCTCGTGCAATCCTGATGTGTCTGAAGCTCAGCCCACACTGGTGATCATGTGGTGTTTGTGTTGGGTTAATCAGCATGGGGAGAATCACCAAAACTTTTGGTGACATCTTCACCTACCTTAGAACTCAAGGGCTGAGGCATCTTTTTTGCTGTTCTGTTGTTCACAGAATCAAAGAATATCCTGAGCTGGGAAGGACCCACAAGGATCAAGTCCAACTTGTAAGTGAATGGTCCCTGCAGGGATTAAACCCACAAAACCTTGGCATTATTGTTGTTCCAGGGAACTGATCCCACATCTGAGGAAAGAGGAGAGATTATTTTTCAAGCTTTTGTTAAATTATTTTTTTATCGCTTCTTTGGGTTTTTTCCTTGTAAACAAACATTCTGTGAAATTCAGGGATGGATAAAACTCTCCAGCAGCTGGTTGGAAGAAGAACCATGACTGAACCAAGTGCTTTTATTTGGCTGTGAACTCTCAAAAAGCTCGGGGTGGTTACTTACATCAAATGCAGAAGCTGGGAATTCCTGTCTTTGTAGACTTACACCTAAGAGAAGAATTGTTGTTTTCCTCCCCCACCTCAGAGCTGGGGGAAGCCCAAGTTGATCCTGATTTACAAGAACTATGGAATTACAATCAGCAACAGTAGCTGCCATAAGATCCTGGTGCTCGGTGCTGAACAGGAATTAGTGTTGCATATTTATCTGGAGGATGAAAATATCTACAAATATCTATAAATATATTCAGTTATTATTAGAAGAGCTATTTAAATCTTCTAGTGGTTGGGTGTCCCAGATATCAACTGAGGAAGCAAGGGAAACCTCCTCTTGCAAATGAGTTACTGGGGAATGTTTCATCCTGAGTTTTGCTGCTCCAGGGCAGTTTTCCTGGGCAGGGCACTCATTTCAGCTCAACCATTCATCTCATCTTTCACAAAACTTAGTCCACAACTGTAAATATTTGTGGCAACTTGCCCGTGCTGTGTGACCTTTAACAAAGACAGAAAAGCTCTGGAAGGCTGCTGATGTTTTAGGGCACAGTCTTTAAGAAAACTAATTAATGTAGCACTCAACCAAGGTTATTTGCGGGTTTGTTTTAGGAAAACTTCTTTTGTTAACGCAAAATACTTTATGGTGCTTTGTTTATGCAAATAACTGATTTTGTAGGAATATAATGATCTTACAAGTGAATGTAAGAGTCTTTTAAAGTAACACCTCCTCAGCCCTCACAAGTTACTAGTAGCTTTGGTCCTCACAAAGGTTAAGACAGAACTATAAAACTGAAGACTTTGAAACAGCTCAGAGCTCAGTACTTACCTTCACAGAACTCACAGCACAAACTTACTGAACTACTTAGTAATGATCTAAAACTTCGCCCTGATTTTGCTGTACTGAGGGTCAATTTGTAATATTCCTGCAGTAAAAACCAGGAATCACAGTAATTTTTAAGGGCTGGTGGACCTCAACACATAATTCTTGTAGGCCTGTACAGAGATTATTTCACTTAAAGTACCATATGAAAACCTTAATTGTAGATTAAAGAAACGTTAAAGCTACAAAGTTTAACCTGAATGAATGGATAGAAGACAGCAGACAGAGAGCAAGCTGAGATGAACACTGAATTTAAGAGCTGTGCAGCTGGGAGTTGCTGCAGAGCTGGGCAGATACCAGGGCTACAGTACTGGAACTAAAAGGGGATTGTTGCACATGTCAGACTGGCTGTTGGCACTGGCCATCCTGAAAGCCTGGAATGGGAGAGGCAGAGATCCTGAGCACCAAGCCAGACTGCAGTGTGAGATAGTAGAGAAGGTGATAAGAACTGAGCACAAGAGATGTGGCAACTTCAACAGCAGGTGGGAGATGTTCAGGCTTCCTGTACCTACAGGACATAGCAGAGTTAAGTTTCCTGTGGATGATTTCTGCAGGAATTGAGCTGGGCTTGTGCTGGGAACCAGCAGCTTAACTTGGCTATTCCAGACTCTGCACAGCCAAGAGAGGCTACTCTGGCCTGTGGGCACTGCTCAAGGATCCCAGATGAGGGTAGGCAGCATCCCAGAGAGCCAGATGGAGCTGTGAGAGTAGGGACAACCTGGGGGAAAAAAACATTGGAAGGAAGGAAAAGGTTGAGGGTGGCTTTGGGCAATGGGTAGGACAGAGGAAGTAGGAGAAACAAGCAGGGAATTTTGCTAAAAGCTTCCTTCACTGATTGATTGAACCTACACTGAGGAGAAACTGGCCTTAGGTCAAGTCTGCAGTGCTGTTATGTGATTGCTCTCCCTCTGAGCATCCAGAGTGACAGCTGGGCCTGTGGGCAGCAAACAAGAAAGGCGTAAGAAATGTCTCTCCCAAGGGCAGTTCCCCAATATATACTTTACATGCCCATTCAGGAGCTGTGGGTCTGTTTAACCCCCCAGCCTCTTCTGTTAGGAGGTGAATAGGAAGTGCATCCACCTCCTTGCACCTGCAAATTTGTTTTAAAATGCTGCATCATCAGTTGTGGCACTTTTTTGGAGCTCATTTATGATATGGGAGCTCTCAGCTGTCCCTGGAGCAGAGCCATGTTCCAGCAGCCCCTTGAAATACATGTTGATTAAATATGTAGGTCAGAAAACAGGAAGCACATCCTCGTTTATCTAAGAGATGACAGTTTTGTTGCCCAATGCTCTATCACAGGAGCTGCTGATCATTTTTTGAAAGTAATAACAGCTTTGTTCTCAGCTCAGAGATTAAGGAGGGTCACCAGGTGCTGCTTCCCAAAGGGCAGGTGCGGGTTATGTAGTCACAGGACACAGGGAATGGCTTTAAGCTGAAGGAGGACAGGGTTAGATTAGGAATTAGGAAGAAATTCTCCCCTGTGAGGGTGGGGAGGCCCTGGCACAGGTTGCCCAGAGAAGCTGTGGCTGCCCCAGCCCTGGCAGTGTCCAAGGCCAGGCCGGATGGGGCTTGGAGCAACCTGGGCTAGTGGAAGGTGTCCCATGTGTTGGAATGAGAAGGTCTCTTCCAACCCTAAACATTCTGTGGTTCTGTCATTCAGTGGCAATAATTATTGAAAATATCTGCCAGGGGATAAGGATGAGGATTGCTGGAATAGAAGAAGAATTACTAACAAGCAGCAAAGTCTTCAGAGCAGAATCTCTCTCTGTTCCATGAATAGGCTGAGCATAAACCCAAGTGCCTCCCCACAGTGATATCAAACCAAAAATTATGCCTGAAATCCTACAGGCAATTGTTGTCCCTGAGCCTTCCTTATGGCCCTCTTTTTTTCCTGATCTCCAGCCCGAAGGAATTGGCCAGGGAGCTCCTGCTGTCTGGCTGGTTTGTGCTGACTGTCCCCCCCAGCCCTCTGGAGCAGTTCACACAGCACTGAGTGAAAAGGATGCCTGGTCTGACTGAGTCATTCCTCATTAGCTCAGTGGGCAGCAGATTTAGGAACTAGATTTGCCATGAACATTTATTAGATTTTGTCTCTTCTGGGGATAGCTAATTTTTTTTTACCATCAGATTCCATGACTTAGCAGCATAATTAGCTATTAGACATATATACTCCAGTCAAGAGCTGCTTTTTAATTTTTTTGTAAGCCTGCTTAATCTGCGGGACTTTCTTTTCTCATTTATAGGGGAGTTTTGCACAGTTCTTCTGACAAGCGCAAGATAGCCAGTGGGAATGGGATCTGTAATTAATCCACTGAATGCTCAGTGCAGGCAGAAGAGCTCTTGGGTAAAGACACTCTTCAGGCTCTGGAAGGTACCTGGCAGGAGGGCAAACACTGTTAGAATGGTGGGGTTTGTCACGTGGTGGATTTTGCACCCAGTAAATTCATTTCAGGTGTTGCGGGCAGGAGGGAGAAACTTTCACCGTTGCCCTGCATTTTGAACAGTCCCATGTGCATGATTCTGCACTTTCTCATGGAGAGCTGATTCACTGGGTTTCTAGGAGCAAAAATAAATTAAGCTTGAGTCCAGTTTTCCACCCTTTCTTGTAGATGTGTGTGTTGAGGGGGTGGTGTGTTAAAAGGGAGCTCAGCACTGGGAGCCTGAACTGTGGGAGGTCCAGATTCAGCCCCGGCACTGCCAAGCTGTGTGAATTTGGTCACGTCTCCTCACTGTCCTTTGGCTTGGCATCCACAGAAATAACTCCAGAGATTTTGTGGTGAAATGGGAGCCCCTTGGCTGCTGCAGTATTGGGGTTTGTCACTGAAGTGTTAAGCGTGGTGGGAAGCGCAGAGTGAGGACGGTTGTCCCTTTCAATTAAGCTGTTCTTTTATGTACCACTGCTTGGTTTACTGCTCAGGAAGTATCTTAGTTTCTTGGCTCTCTGGCTGCTGTAGTACCTGCCATTTATTGCAATTTACTTGGGGGACTGTTCTGCAGCTGCCTGGTGTTCTTGGATCAGACTCAACCCCCTTTGATTCCTGTTGTCCTTTTGTCTTTGCTTACTTGGCTCTAAACATTTTGTTCCTGAACACAGGCCCAGGTTCTCCTCTCCCCTCACGCTGCAGCAAATCCGAACACTGCTTCTGAAGCAATTCATCAAGAAGCATTGACACACATGAAGGGAATTAGTACTCTGGATTTTTACCTTTTCCGCAAGTTTTGTCAATGATTCTGTGCTGCTTTTCCCAAGTCTTCCTATAGTAGTTGACTACACTTTGCCTGGTGATAATCCACATTATTTTTCCAGTTACCTGATCCTCCGTCAGTGCTTTGTAGTGACAGCAGAAGCCACACCACCAGTGGAGTTGTGTCTGCAGCTGCCTGACCCCTGGGGTGGATATCCCACAAGCCAGGCATGTCCACACAGCCATTTTCCCAAGGCAAACTCACTTATTCGGTCACAAAATACCCAAAACATGGAGTGAAGACTGATAGGGAATGGGGCAAAGTCTGCAGGAGTGCTGGCTCTCCAATTTGGATCTGGAGGCAAGACCTCTGCTAATGGTCTCCTGGTGGATTTTGCCAGAAAGGAGGAACAAAATTATGTTCTTGATGTAAAAACTGCTTTTCTATTACCTCTCCTGATCTCCAGGGAAGAGTGGAGTTGGCAAAAAATGGAAAATAATTAAGGTCTGAACAGAAATAGTAACTGTCCCGAGGTGTTCAGTGTTACTCTGTCACAGCTTTCTTCAGACTGAGTCCTTTTCCCATTTTATTGCTACCTTCTGTGTCAAAAGGTCTCCCGAAGTGACATTTGGGATAAACTGCTGTTCTCAGCTCCTCTGCCCTGGGGCACTCTGGTCACATCAGCACCTGCCTGTGCCTGGAACTGCTTTGCATTCGACCAGCTGCCCTTTCCTTGGCTTTATGGCAGAGTTTGCACCAGTATCCCAGTCTCAGATGAAAACCACCAAACCCTAAACCACAAACCAACACAAAAAGACACAAACACACAAAAGAGTGGTAACTCTCATGGCCACGTTGGACGGGGCTTGGAGCAACTGGGCTAGTGGGAGGTGTCCCTGCCCATGGCACGGGGTGGAATGGGATGGGCTTTACTGTCCCTTCCAACCCAAACCACTCTGGGATCCGGTAGAAACTACTCAGACTGCGGAGATAGATGTGAACAGGCTTTGCTCCTCTCTCCTGGATTCTACCAGAATTTACAGGAGTTGAAGTGTGCCCTGCTCAGACCAGGACCTCCTTAGGTCTGTGCAAAACTGCAGCAGATCCCCTCCAAAATTTCTTATTTTGGACTGTATTTAGCCTTAACAGCCTGATCTCAATATTGCTGAGAGGAGGAAAAGTGTTAACCCTGTTTGTAAATGGCCAAAGCTGCAGAGGCTGGAGTGGAGCAGGGACTGTAATCCCTAATTCTAAATTCTCTATTAAAACCCTAATCCCTGGGCAATCCTTCTGCTTCAGGCAGAGTTGGGGATGGATGGGGTATAATTCATCCTGAAGTGATGCACCTGCCACTGTTTAAAGCCACTTATTTTCCTTCTGGCCCTGTGTCAAAGTGGCTTTTTAATTTTATTTTTAGTTTTTGACTGCCAAATTTATTTTTTGCTGGAGTGATTAAAAATTGAATTGTTTTCGTTTTGTAGGTCTCTGTTGGAGTCCTGTGGTTCAAATACTTCAATAGGTTCCACACAGAGTAACAGTATCCTGGGACTGATACAGGTTGATGCCTGAACTGGTTAAAGAGGAAAAATCCAAGCACGTGGTTTCCAGAATTCACTGGCTGGTGAGAATCAAAACATCTCCTGATTTGCCTGAGGATCTTAATTTTTTTGGAAGAAATTTAATGGGAAAAGGGACAAAAATACAGATACTTCACAGAGAATATAGACAGAAAAGAACAGCAGGACGGGGGGAGTGTGGAAGTAGGTCAGATGCATTGCAGACAAAAAAAAACATTATTATGATTAGGAGAGATTAAGGAAGGCAAGAGCAAACAGCATCAAAGGAATCCAATTTATCAAGCCATTTAAACAAGAGCATTCCTTGCAAAGCAAGTTCTCCATCCTGCACATCAATTTGGAGCAAAATGAGAGGAGACTGTCCTGCACTACATATTTAATTCAGTATCTAGTCTTCTCTAAATTAATCCATGAAGAAACCTGTTTTAATTGTCATGAGGAACAAACACTGCAGAACTGCTGCCCACCTTCCTTGCTTGAGTTCTTTCAGATATTTCATTTTTCAAGCTCTAATTACTGCTTAGAGCTGCAGGTGAGGGATGCACTGGGGTAATGGCAGTGCTGGCTGACAGCACTCAATCAATCCCTGCTGCAGCACATCAGGTGCTTCACACGAAATAAGGAGAGTCTCATCTCCAAGATTTCATATAAAAGGCAATTTATAAGGGGGAAGTTATTTCATCTGAGGACATTAAGAAACTTGGCAATGACAAGTAGATTTTGTTGCTTAACTTTTGGGCAATGAGCAGCCTGGGAGATGTGACCAGATGAGACTCAGTCTCCTTTTCTGCCCTTTGTTTTTTAGTTTTGATGAGCTTCTCTGTCCCAAGTACCATAACAGCAAGGACATGGATTTTGAGTTGGATAGGGTTGGCTTGCCTTGTTTTTATCAGAAATGAATACTAAAATCTTGAGCTCTGCAAAACAGGGCATTCTTCTCCTCCAGTATGTTTAGGGGTTTTTTGATGTACCAAAGAGACCTAAACACAGGCAGTGCCTCTTCATTGGCAAGAGGCCTTTTGTAAGACAGACCCCGTGCTGCAGGAATTCTGTTCTAATTGAGATTTTGGAGCCTGTGAGACAGACCCTGTGCTGCATGAATTCTTTGACTTCACCCCAAGCCGGAGTTCTCCTTGCATGTTTTTAACATTGGCTTGGGTCCTCCAGACAGAAACCACAACCTCTGAGCTGTTTGACAGAGCTCAAATGTTTCTTAGCAGGAGCAAGCTGTCAGAAATTTAAACAAGATGTGGATGTCTCTTTAGCAGTGGGTTAAACACTGGCTGAACATCTGAAATCTCAGAGCTCTGCTGCCAGGGCTGGTTGTGCAGCCTGAACCAGGCCCTGCAGAACTGCTGACTCGAGCCAGAGTGTAGCTAAAGTTTGGCATTTTAGAAGTTTTTCATTAACAGCACATTTTATGCCACTCATTAATTGTCTGTTGAGGAGGAACTGGGGGATAAAGAATGCTGAAACTTCCAAGGGTTGGTTCCCCATCCAGCTGAAGTTACAAGCTGGGGCATCCTCAGCCTTCCAAGACGAGAAGTTGATTCTTTTCTGCTGCTTTTGCAGTGCTTTGGGGCAATACAAACGCAGCCTGAGTGAACTCCCTTGTTCCTGACTGGCTGTCGCGTTGTCACTCTGGCAGTGTCACCCTGCAGCTCCGGGCACTGCCACAACTCTGCTCTTTGTACAGCAAATATTTCTGATATTGGTGGAAATAACCTGACTCTCCTTTGTTTGGGCAACAGAGTGAGTGTGTGGGGAAAATCTCATCCCCAGTCTTGTCTTGGACCTCTTCCAAAGATTGGCATAAATATGGAAGCAAGATATATTCTTGATGGTTTTATGCATGTTAAAGGCTTCCTTTGAGTCTTGCTACCACAGCTCTGAATGGTTTAAGTTGCTCTGGAGCTTCTGGGTTCAATAAAATGATGGTAAATTATACCTGTAAGGTTTTGGTCCCTTTTTGCTGCGTGGTTTTTGCCTGACTATACCAGGGAACTCAATCTGAGGGGTCTGTGGTCCAGCACCCTGTGAAATCTTGGGTATGAGATGACAAGGTTTAGCATTTCAAGCCCTGCTTTGGAGTGCAGTGTTGGGGGTTGATCCAGTCTGGTGGTATGTGGGCTTGGAAGGAGAAAGGGAGCAGCAAGGCATGAAGTACAGCTGCTTCTTATAAATCAGCACACTTGAATCACGTAGTGGAAAAGAATAAGGAAAAATTAGGCCTTGCCACAATTGTCTGGATATCTGGACTCTGTTTCTAAATGTGCTACTGACTTCTGTGACACCCTGCAAGTCCTTTTAAGCACTGTGTGCTTCAGATTTCCCATTTACAGGAACACTGGCAATGGTTTAAGACTTAATTAATGTTAATGAAGAACACTGCGTTGCTGCGAGAGCTGCTGGGAACAAGGGCAATTGCCATTATTATTACTATTAGTATTGTTCCATCTTGAAGCTGTCAGATTACATAAATCTGGGTAGATGCCTTAAAGCATTGTGTGCAGAGGGAAGCTCTCTAAAGGAACAAATTCCCTTTTCTTTTGTCTTGGACTAAAATATCATAATTGTATGGGAAGGTAGGACAGCTATTGCTGAAAAGGAGGTAGAAAAGGGTAGGAAGAAAGATAATGCACCTCTAGAAAAAGAAGACAGGGGAGAGAGCTTCCTCCAAACTGATAAAGGCACAGGAATTATCTCCAAACCAGCCTGTTGAGAGCGTCCAATAAACACTTTGACATTAAGGGGCTGTGAGACAAAGGCTGTTCCCTCCCAGACCCTGGAGTCTGAGATAGTAGCATTTAATGGTATTTCTTTTTCACCTGAAAGTCCTAAAGGTATTTTAAACACGTCAGCTGGACACCCAAACTCATTTACCTTCTTTGTGGCAGTCTGACCTAACTGGTCCATAAACTTTGTGCTCAGAAGTTGAAAACTTTGGCTGTTTCTGTGGGAATTCTGTGGGGATTCCACAGAGTACTTTTAACCAAATGTGAACATGATGGACAGGATTATATTGGAGATTAATAGAGCTATAAAAGAGAAGTATTAAACCATGCTGCCCAGCAATCTGCAGCATTAGGAGTTACCTATACGCATTCCCCTTTCCTGAATCCCTCTCCAGGGCCTAGTACAGAACTTTTTAGGCTCTTTCTAAGGCTGCCCCATTTGTTGCATTGCTCTGTGAACTGCTGTGACATATCTGCTACATATCTGGAGTTACTGGAACTAGAATCACCAGTGGTGCCATTATTCCTTATATAGATGATTTAATTACAGCCGTGAGATAGTACAGGGTTAATTAATTGTTGCTTTTTAAGTGCTTTGAGGCCTTTGAATGAAAGATTCTCCATATGTGCAAGGGATGATTATTAGTTATTAACAGTGATGCTCCCAGCCATTTACAGGGTAAAAACAATTTAGTTCCATTGTGAAATATTAAATGTACAGTCTAGTTGGATTCATGGCACATTTCAGGTTGCAAGTGCAAAGCCAAGTGTGGTGATGCGCTGTGCCAAATTTGGCTTGTGGGAGTGGTTCCCATCAGCTTCCCTTGGAACAGAAAGGAGCTGGGAATGCTGCAGGTTGCAGAAACTGGAGGAGGGTGTTGTGTGGGAGGAGGTTCCTGAGCTTCCAGTAAAATCCAAAGGAAAGGGAAGAGCTCACAGGAATATTGAGGTACAGATTTAATGATCTCTAAACCATGATCACTGAACAGCATCCGCTGGCTTGTGGTCAGCGTTGTGGTTCCATTGCCTTCAGAGCCACCTTCTCCTTTGGAGGCTTTTCCTAAACATTCTCTCCATCAGCAGCAGTGAGAGGCTTGTCTGAGCCCATGGACTGTGTATCTGGGTGAAAAATCAGGCTGCTAAGCCTCTGCTATTTATCCTGACACTCAGGATGCAGTGCTATGTCTAGAGAGATACTTCATCAGTTCTCAAAATTTAATAACTCAGTGTGTCAAAATATGAGCTGTTCAATTGCTGGAATTTCTTTACTCCTTTCAGAGAGATCTCTGTTCTCTTTGCTCCTTCTTGCCACTCTTTTTCTTTCTTATATTGAGGAATGAACATATTTACTGATGAGAAGGAGGAAGAGACAGAATTTTGTCCTTTTGTTGCTTCCCATGAACGAGCACAAAGTGCCTTATAAGGCTTTTTCCATACCTGGAGGTTCAGGGTTTGTCTCCATCCCTGGGACAAGCCCACTTGCCGTGGGGGTGTGTGGGAAGGTTCTGCAATGCCTCGGAGTGGAAGGGGGCAAACACAAACTACACTCTGAATCCTGTGCCAAGCAAAGAAGACTGACATTAAAATCAGTGGAAAAGCCTTGTTTTCTGTCTCTAGGAAATGATCACTGATCACTGCAGCAGCTCCTCGGGGTGTGACCCATTCCAAAGGTGAGGACTGGGCATGGCTACAGAACCAGGGGTGAATTGAGGGGCCTTAAAACATGTCCTGAGCTGGAGAACCTGGGCAGGGGTGGTGAGAGTGCCCCCACCTGCTGCTGGATTGCACTGAAGGGTCTGCTCCAACTGAGGACTCTCGGATGTGGGAGAGAACCAAAGGAGCTGCCAAAGGGTGGATTGGAACCCCTGCAGCACATTTCTAAATTTAGCTGTACAAACCATCTTACAGGTAGAGCTGGATCCCTCAAATAACATGTCTGCTGGCTGCTACGTGCCTTAGGGCCTTGGTTTCTGCATTTCTAACCTTTCATCCAATCCCTCTCCCAAGGACAGTGCTTGTTGCTGGGGAGGAGCAGAACTGCCCTGTTCCTGCTCAGGAATTCCATGCAGTACATCCTGAACACCTGATTCACTCTGCATATGCACACTGGCTGTGAGCTGCATGTTTAATGGCTCCAGAGTTCCCTGCCAGCCTCAGTCCTACTCTGCAGGTGCTGTAGGGATGAGCTTAACATACCCAATGGATATGTTCAGGAGTCCTGGACACAGAACTGCCTCATCAAAGCTGCTGCAGGATGCCCAGAAACCTGGGAAAGTGTATGTGTTCTTCACTCCTGCTCGGATAAAATCTGCTGGAAGGAAAAACAACAGCAAAACCAACAAAAAATTCCATCTATCTGAGAGCCCTACATATAAACAAGTTGGTTTGGGGGTTTTGTTTGACTCTTTTGGAATTGGTTTCTTGTTTTCTTCATCACTGTTTAGCACTGAAGTGTGGCATCCAAATGACAGGATTTTTAAGCAGCATGAAAGATTGTCTGAGATTCTTCCCAGATAACTGACACTATCCTCTGGAAAGTTTTCACCAGTTGTAATGGACCTAAACCTTTTTCTGTTCTCAATGAGCAAAGATCTAGGTCTGTTTTTCAGCTCGATGGTTTAGGGGAGCTTATTTTCATATGAACTGGCTTAATTTCCAGACAATGAAGATAATTGTAAAGGAAAACACCTTCCTGAAGGTGTAGGGATGTGTATGGGACACCAGAAGGTGTAGGGATGTGTATGGGACACCGGGAGGACTCAGCACCCAAACACATAAACTTCCTTGAGGAGAACCTGTTGCTGTTTTCCTGCATACATCCAGCAGCTGGTACTGCTGGGCCACAACTGGGGCTCTGAGATGCTCCTGCAGCACAGATGATGATGATAAACCCCCCCCACACCACTGAGTGAGTCAAGGAAAACTCCAACAAATACACAGTTCAAACTTCCATATTCTGATGGTGCAGGTTGGGATTTCTGGCTTCAGCGGCAGGACAGGGGAGGAAGTCAAGGCAAATTCCATTGGAAAGCCTGCTTCCCTTGAGCTGTCATGTAGTGTGAGATATTGTGAATGCTGTGGCAGGTAGAGACGTGCATTTTTCTCAGTTACTGCTGCAGCCCAGAAATGCAGATGTTTTTTATGCTACAACTGTTTTGACTCAGAAGAATTATTCTCTTCCCTGGGCTCTGATCACCCCTCAGCCAAGGTGTGCTGCTAGGCAGAGGCAGAGGGAGGGTGGCTGGGTGCCCATCTTTGTGGGTAAGAAACTATTTTATTAAATCTTCCTGGATGGGGTGTTTCAATTCCTGTGGCTCCAGGGCCCTAAACAGGCTCTGCTCCCGGAGGAGCCAGGAGGGATCTGTGAGCGGGAATGGCACAGCCGTGGCCAAGGTCTGAGCTCCAGGCTTCAGCCACGCTGTGATTTCCCCACTGTGGTGTCAGAGACACAGAAATCCCATGGGGAGACACTGGTGGGTCACGTGAGGCACCGAGAGACGCGTCCTCACAGGGCAAGGCAGGAAAGCAAATTGGGTTTGCACGGCTGAGTTATCACACAGGGACTTACTAAAGATGAGGTATAAAATTTGCAGAGTCTGGTTTACAATTTGCAGGATCTGGTTTACTATTTTATCCATGAAACCACTCTTCTAATATTCAGCTCCTGCTCATGGGATTGAAGGGATGGGGAAAACCATCTGCAACATGATTAGCAGTGTCAGTATAAAAGAGATCCTTTAACAAAGTGTTATGGCAGTCTGTTGTCTTCCTCCTGCTTCAGCCAGCCCCTCCACCCCAGTGTCTTTATTTTCCCTGCTTAGTCAGCAGGTTCTAAAGCAGATTGAAAGCAAGGATGAAAGCAAACAGCCCTAAAAATGCTGACTTCTCAAAGTGCTGCACCCTGTCATTCGGCACCCAGGGACAGAAGTACTACCAACATCTTCCTCACAGCAGGCTTTAGTCTCCCTCTGTGGAGAGGGAAAATAATTTACAAACAGTGATGCTAAAATGAAAAGCTTGGAAGAAACAATTCCTCATTCGACCTAAAGTAGGTGGTGTACAGAACAAAGAGGAAAAAAGCAAACTCAGTCTAGTTTTCCCTTTTCTGAATATATTATTTTCTTAAAGCCTGGATGAATCAGCCTGGTGTATTAAACTCTCAGTGTGGTGGAGGGAGTGCAAACTACAACCTGGTTTTTGTGCTCAGCAGCCTTTGCTCACAGGTTGTGTCTCTTACATTTGTGTATTCCTGGGCAGAACAACCTTAGTGAGCCCTTCACAGCCAGACTGGGAATAGATCCCAAGTGACGGCTTCTGGCACTGCATTCTCCAGGAATCCCATTGGCATTCTCACTGACAAGACCATAGTGCTCCTACTATTTCCCTTTCCATTGGCTGCTCCAGCCCCTTTCCCTGATCCCAGAGCAGTCTGGCAGCTCAGTGGGGTGTCCAGGACTAGAGAGGAGGTCTAAGGCTGGACTGGCTTTCCAGAAGTGCTTGGAGTCTGTACCTGAACATGAGACACTCAGCTCCTGTTGATTTATTCCACATGAGACTCTTTTCAACTGCAGAGAAAGTAAAAGGACTTGGTTAATGTTGATTTAATGCCCAAATTCTTCGTGCCTTTTAGACAGGCACTTTCTATATAACACAGCTCCCTCGTTTTCCCAGAGTCATTTAATTTTAATTGAAGACTCAGAGCCTCTGCACAGGTAATACAATACTATTCAATGAAGAAGCTTTATCAAAGCAAAACAGAACAATATTGTGGGGGTTTTTGTTTTATTGGCTTTTGTTTTGCCAGCTGGCTGAGGCACCAGGTACTTCTGATTCTGCCTTTCCCGCTGTTGCCCTTCACCCTGCGGGTCAGCGCTGTCTGTGAACCACTAAATGATGTGTAAAGATTACTCTCTCATCTCTCTGCCTTCCGTCCAAGCTTGTCTTTGATCCATCCTACCTGAATAGGAGAAAAGAATCCATATTCAGTGTGGAACCTACAGCTCAAGCCAGAAAGAGAACCCTGTAAAAACCCAAAGAGCAACAAACCCCTCCTGCTTTGGAATTCAGTGATGTTTCTTACCTTCACCACTGCTTGAAGGACTGAAGCTTTTAAAACCTTGATTAGAGAAGATACTAATGGGATCTGATTCATCCAGTACTGTGTCTTTAAACTGGTTTGCTGTTTTCAACACAAAATCTTGGGGGCCCTTTACAAAGGAAGGTCAGAATTCTTCCCTGCTTCAAAGGAAGCTGAGACGCAGGCAGGAGAGATGACTGATTCAAGATCACATCATGAGTTCTGAGACAAATACAAGAATATGTCTGAGCTAATTCTGAGCTAATTGATGCAATCTAAAATTCACATTGTTTTCCATAATTGTCCTGTTCTGGGAAGTCCAGCCTACATGACTTTATAAGAGTAGAGTATTTGATTTTTCCCCTTTCCATGGGGAAGATGAGTCTGGGAGATCCTGTGGATCTTTGGAGATCCCAGAGAACACTTTTTTTGTAAGAGTAAAGACTTGTCTCACTGGTTCCCCTCTGTTTGACTGTGACCTGTGAGAGACTCTGCTCGGGAGCTCCAGAGGAAGGGAGGACATGAGACCCTGACACATGGCCCAGGGTGCTGTAAATCATTGCTCTGGGCCTCTGGAAAAGCACAGGGAAACTGTCACAAGTGGAGAGAGGGCTGGTGTGCAAGGAAGAGAAGAGGGAGCTGAAACGGTGGGGGAGAACAAGAAGGAAGAGGGCAACAAAAATATGTGAGCACAAGAGGTTCAAAGACTTTCTTTGGCTGCTTCTGCCTCTGTGCCTGCACTGGCTCAGTGCTGGGGCCGGGAAGGCCCCTCTTAATCTACATTTCCTTTTCCTCTTTCGCTGGGAATGGCAGTCCTGTGTAAGTGACCCTGCTCTCCCCCTTTCCCTCTCCACTTCCTTTCCCAGCAGTGTCTCTCTGGGATACGTGGCCATCTGGCTGTTTATTGCAGCATGAGCCGAACCCTTAGATGTATTCTTTGGAATGTGGTCCTGGTTTAGTGCTTTCCCTGTCAGCCCTTTGCATTTTCTGTAGGTCTCACTCCCGCCCCCGGAGCCACTGCTGTGTGAGTGCACTGTCCTGCTCTATCCCACGGACTTCCACGGGTCCTCTTTTCCCCAGAACTTCTCAACATTCTTGTTTGGTTTCTATTATTTTTATTCCATTTTTTCTCACGTTTCTCTGCTTCCTGTTAGTCCAGGGAGCACCATCCCACTCTGAAACAGTGACTGGCTGCAGGCACCAGCCTCCCTCCTGCTCTAATCCCATCCATCCTGGGTCAAGACTCTGACCTCGGAGGTATTGCTGGAGGCGGAAAGGGAAGATGCAAGGGACGATTCCAGAGGAAGTTCAGCTTTAAAAGCTTTTGGAGTTCAGCACTGGGATAATCAGCAAGAATCCTCAGCCCTCTCCCTTTGTGCTCTGAGTAAAATGCACAGTCCAGTCTGCTTAACTCCTTCAGTGCCAGGAGCAAGCAAAGATGTTGGTAGAGAGACAGGGGACCAAAAAGGAGTATCTTCCATGAAAAATCCAGCTATTCTGTATTGGTAAGAGAGCACAAGGTACCAAGAATATAAAGGTGAAATGGAAGTCTGCCCTAGGTACTTTCATAGTCATTTCCTCTTCCAGGATATATCACAAGAGAATGTTAAATATACAATTGCTGCAAAGAGATTTCTGAATGGATTTCTCATGAAAAAATGGATTGATTTTAAAGTTCAGCACAGGGATAATCAGCAAGAATCTACTGGAAAGAAATATTCTGGATCTATATGAATGAAATCTTTTGGATTTATTGGAATGAAATCTTCGCTTGTGCCTGGTGGTGAGATAAACTATGACTAAACCTTTCTCTCCCCTTGCAGATTTGTTCTCTCAGGCACATGGTGTGACCCTTGGGGTGTCCTGTACAGGGCTAAGAATTGGACTTGGTGATCCTTGTGGGTCCCTTCCAACTCAGAATATTCTATGACTCTATTAGAGGGTTGTTGTTTTAGGTTCTTGGAGTATGCAGAGCTTTTCCTTTTCATTCCTCTTGCTATTACAGTGAACTTCCCACAGTTGTTTCCTTGTGCTGGACACATCAGGGCAGGGTTGAAGATGAAGCTGATGCTTCCTGTGCCATCACAAGTGTTACATGTGACAAGCAGCATCCAGGGCTGGTGTGCTGGGATCTGTGCCAAGGAGCTGCAGGGCCACTGACAGCTCCCCAGTGCCAAAGGATACGGACCCAGAAGAATTAAACAACTGTGTATCATTGCAGCTCCTGACAGCTTCCAGCTGCTGCTGGAAGTGATTCCAGATGTGTTCTTCGGAACCTTTGGTTGTTGAGAGCGTCCCTGCTTTGGGAGGGGGAGAGCTGTGTCCTCTTCCCGGGGGGCAGGTGGCATCACTGTCCTCATCCTTTAGCCCTGAGAGGGGAGATCAGCAGCACTCAGAAATGCCCCCAAAGGGCTTTTCCTGTCCCCACAGTAGCTCTGTCCTCTCAAGAGCTCCCAGCTGTGCACAGCTGACCGAGGACTGTCTGTCTATCACCTGTAAACCCTTCTCACTCCTTATGCACAGTGACCTTTAGGGCCCGCTGTCCCACACGGGGGAAGGTGTTAGCGGGAGACCCGAAGGGACCTTGGTGATGATCTCGTCTAACGGCACAGGGCAGCGAACTTCCCTTGGTTGGCCTCATCTCCCTGGTTATCCTGGCCTGATACCTCCCCCTGCTGTTCCCGGCCTGTTTGGCACTCGGCATCCAGCGGAATCCCAGCTCTCCCTTCTCCGCTGGGTATCCCGTACCTCCAGAGCTGAGGTCACACCCTCGCAGGTGGCAGGAGAGCAGAGGTGGCACAGTGGGTGACACTCCGTGGAACAGGAGGATGGACTGAAACGGGGATCGTGGCCTCGGCATCCTGGTTGAGCTCTCTGCGGAAGGCAGAGGGGTTCAGGTGTGGGAACCCCAGACTCAGGAGCTGAAGGCCGTTCTGGTGCTGACTGCAGGCACTTCTCTCAGTTTCCCCGCCTTTATGACAGCACCACCTCCCTCCCAGGGCTGGAGTTGAAGGGATTTGCTAAGCTTGGCATGATTGTTTGTCTGTTTGCTTGTTTGTTTGTTTTTATGATAGTTTCAGCACTTAGTCCCAACTTCATTAAAGTCCTTCTTTTGTCCTTGCCAGCTGGAACACTTCTAGGCTGGAGTGGTTTATATTTTGTGTTCTCAAAGTAACAAAGATAATGATATGATTATGGGAGAACACAGGGAGGAAGATGCCCCTGGATCCCTGGAAGTGTCCAAAGCCAGGTTGGATAGGGCTTGGAGCAACCTGAGCTAGTGGAAGGTGTCCCTGCCCATGGCAGGGGGTGGATTGAGATGGAACATTTTAAAATATCTCTCCAGTGACTAATGTATATTTTTACAGACAATTAATCCTGCTCTGCATAAAAGTTCACAAACTAATTACTTTTTTTTTAAAAAAATCACTTTTATAAATGCACTAAAAAAGCAAAATAATTAGTAAAAGTTGTAACATTAGAAATCAGATGCCAAACAGTCCTGTTAAATCTGCAGTGAGACGCTAAAGCTGAATGCATTCAAATGAGATGCAAATTTACAGTGGCACATCTCAGCACTCGGGTGAATTCTCTGTTTCAGGTGCCATCAAATGAAGGCTCTGGGGTTGCTTTTCTGGAGAGGCTGTTTTCACCCCAGAATCACTGACCAGGGCTGTCCTAGCACATCTGCCCTGAGCCAATGGATAACTCATGATATGTGCTTTGGCTGTAGGAATTGGCTGCTCTTGCTTGGTAGGAGGGTGACTGGAACAGTGGGATGAGAAGGCTGGGCTGGGGTTCAGGTGATGTGGGTTATACTTCTGTCCATGGGAGGAGGTGGGTGGTGGTGACTAAGGAGAGACTGGGCAGCCCTGTCTACAGACATTTGTTTAGGAACATAGTTCTGCTGGTGTAACGTGAGGGTGCCAGTTCAGTTACGCTGAAGTTGGCTCTGATAGTTTCATTTCTGGCTGCAAACTGACCCATCCACCCAAACCCTAAATCGGCCTGTGCCCACCCAAGGCTTGAGAGTGCTTTGGGGAAAATCCTACTCAGACTGAAGGAAATCAAACAGAGTTGTGCAGACTGAGTTGGAGTGAAACCGCTCTTTCTGGGATATGTGGATGTGGTTCATGGGGCTGTTCCTGCCTGTGGTGAAGAATTATCCAGAAATACGGATATTCAGGATAGTCCTGATATTCCTGATAGGCAGGAACCAAGTATAAGGCTGCTAGTGACTTAGGAACAGAATAAGAGAGAGACCTAGATTTAGGCAAGATGTTTTCTATAACAAGCATAAAAGACTCATGCCAGGCTCATTCCCTAATCTGTTCCCCCGTTTTCTATGGCAGGTCTGTATCCCACGCTGTTACTGTGGCTTGTTGCACCTTAAGAGTTTCCGTAACGTCTGTGAGCAGAAGGATGCAGACTTTGGCTGTGATTTCACTCAGTCCAGCTGGTGAACCTGTCCTTGGCTTGCCAGGAGACAAGGCAAAGTGCTCTGTTTGGATGAGCAAAGCTCCTGCAGGGAAGGACTATGACACAAGACATCTGGTTGCATTTGGAGTGCTGCCCTGAAAATCACTCTTATTTCCCTCGACAAATCTCATCGTTCATCTTTCCTCCCAGTTCCCCACGTGTAAAGAAAAGGATAATGTTGCCTGGTCTGTGGATGTTGGGAGAATGAATCCAGCAGTGCTTGCAGGGCACTGCAGTTCTGTGGTAACAAGCTCAGTTTAAAAACAACCAATAAAGAAAGTGGTGAATAACACAGGCCAATCTAACGCATTCCTTGGCCGCAGTACAGCTCAGTTTTAGTGACTCATGGTCTCGTGCAGAGTAAAACAACACCCCACTTTCTGACAGAACAATAGTTTGATGTTGCATCATGCACTCGGTGCTCACAGACACGCACAAGAGAGGCAGTTTTATGTTTTATACAGGTATGCTTTGCAGCCTTCAGAAAGATTTAAGAGGGGTTTGTTCCACCTCTACAGCAAAGCCAGTGTTTCTTCCTGGAGATTAGTAATTAGATCCTGAGGCAGCACTTAAATATTTTGATGATGGCTCCTTTAAGAGCATCTTAGATTAGACAGTCAGATAGGAATGCAGGATAATAAACTGAGCACACAGGGCCATGTGCCGAGTTACTTGTTATCACTTCAATCCACTCTGAATTGTGTGAACATTCCAGACTAAAGAGGGAGAAAAGCAAAGTGGCCTTCTTGAAAATAACCCTACTTTTTGCTCTCCATAATTGATTATATACGTGTGTTACTGTAGAATGATCCAGAAAAAAGGACAAAGAATATATCATTTTATCCTGTCTTTTGCTGGCTTCCCTAAAAACCTGCAGCTTTGAATAGATCCAATGATACCCTGAAAGTCTGAGTGATGTTCTATTCAAATCTTTGTTAATGGGCCCTCCATGAAATACCAGCTCTTGACAGCAGGACAGACTGTGTTTCAGTGGATTTAAGCTGGAGCTCTGCTGCCTCCAAACCCAGGATTGGGCACTTGGAGAGGGGAACCTGATCCCAGAAAGGCCCTGCGGGATGCCATTCACAGTTATGATTAGAAATGTCCCAGGAATGCGTGGGGAAGGAGGAGTGCACAGACAGTGCCAGCATGGTCTCCAGCTCTCTCCGGAGGAGCCAGATGGCACTGTCTCTTTTTCCCAGTGATTCTGATTCGATAAGGTCTCCTTTTCCATGTGCTCAGTGGTAACAGCTCCCTCAGTCTGGCTGCAGACCTGGGAGAGGGGCAACATCTGACTCGAATCTTTGCTGGGGATTCTTTCAGGATTTGCTGCCGAGCCCATTCCCCAGCCCTGGCATTCCAGCCTCCTGCAGTGCTCCAACAGGCAGGGAACAACACGGGAACACCACCCAGGAACCTTTCAGCCTCATCTCCAAATTTCCACTCCCATCCATTTCCAGGCTCTATAACTGGCCTCTGACAACTACTGAGTCTCTACGAGAGGTTTCCCTTTTTCTTGCCAGTGTAACAAATGTAAAGCTTTGAGATCATTGTACAAAACCCTAACACCACTGCAGCACTAGTAACGTCATTCCTAGGGCTAAGTAAGCCAAAAGTTACTGGCTGAGTATTATTTCTTTGACTATTTGTCATTATCTCCAAATAGGCTTTGATTAGTTTTTTCCTTGCCATGCAGACTTTGTGATTTGTCTGACATACTTAGCTTTGAGCTCACAAGGAGCCCTATCCCAGCCTTGATTAATTGAATATATAGATAGATATATATTTAATTTAAATTCCGTTCTTAAAAGGCACTTGCAACTGCAAATTCTGCCGGAAGGTGGAACTGAAGCTCCATCTCCCAGCAGCTGCTCCGGCACAACTGGCAGGAATGCACTTAAAAGCTTTGGATTCAGTTATCCTTTTCCCTCTTTCTCTCGAGGCAGCTGCTGGAAAGAGCACTTGCTAACATTCCGAGTGGATTAATTATTCTATTAGATCAGTTTTACCGAAACCCAACCATATAAAAATCCCATCAGGATTGAAGGGACTTCAAGCACTCATTTAAAATCATACAGTTTTTATTATTACAGATACTGCTTGAAAGAAGCATCTGGTGCTTTTTTTAATTTAGTCTTTTGGTCCTTTAGTTTCTCAGCCATCAGAGTTTATCTGACAGAGGTGTGATCCTGTTTCTAGTACCACAGCTCAGGAAGCTGGTACTTTGAGAAGTGTCAGCACATTTTGCAATGAATTATTGAGTCAAACACTCATTGGCACCCGAAGAGAGGGTGCAGCGAGGGCCCATTCCAGAGGTGTGGATAAAGATGCAGGCCCTGCATGGAAAGTTATTCCCTCCAGTGTACACGCAGTTCTCCAGAGAGCTGTCAAAGCAGAGAACAGCAGCAAAAAAAGGTGTGTTGCAATTTTGCTGGGATCACAGTGCTGGGAAGTGGCAGAGCAGGAATTGCATCTGTCTTCTGAAACAGAGTTGTTTGCAGACAGCACTGTGCCTTCCCAGGGCACAACAATTATCAGTTATTAATTGCTCACATAGCAACAGCTCCATTATCTGTCCCTCCTGGTTTTCGCTCCTCCATCTCCTCCCTTCACCCAGAATCTCAAACCACAACCAATTCTGTATCTCTTTTTTGGGGCAGAGAAGTGCTCAGAGTCTCCCAGCCTTAAATGTAATGGAAACATTTGCTAATGAATGAGCCCTCGTTATGCACGTTACAAGGAAACACTTAATTGACAGTGGCCACCGGATAACAGGGTTTAATTAATAAATCTATGTGGCGTCACACACACCACAGGAAGGGATTACAGGGGTTAAAGTGTCTGTCTGGTGGACTTTTATGGAAGAGTTTTGTTGCCTGTCTTTTAACACGAATCACCCGCATGTCTGTGACCCAGCACTTGCACAGGGGACAGTCCCTTGGTTCTGAGAACACAGCAGCCCTGTCTGGGGGTTTGGACATGGCTGGGATGACAGACACGTCTGAGGCCAAGGCAGACCAAAGGCACACACTTGTTTTCCTGCCCCTCCAGCCAGCATCTGGGTTTCTTGGTGCTGTCTGTCCTCATGCACCCACCCCCCTGTGTTGGACTAACAGGCTTCTCAAACTCAGCATCTCGGGGTCATCAGTGCCTCAGATGGGCTGTGAGCACCCACCCCCCAGTGTGGGCAGGCCCCTTGCAGGGGGGGAAAACAGGGATGCTCACCTGATGGATGTGGATAACTGTGAAAGACCAGTGAAGCTCTGCTGGCCTTCCTCTGCTAATACAGGGACTCCAGATCCAGTGGGAGACAAGGCTCTGGAGATCCCTCTGCAGTCTGTCATGGAAGACAGATTGCTGTCACTCTGACCTGGAAGCTGCTCTCCAAGTTCGCAGTGTGGTGTGAAAAGGTCAGAAGAGTCCAGGACTTCTGATCAGTCTGGGTTTTGACACCGGAAGGTGTCCGGGTGTTGATGGAGGAGCTCGAGAATAAATGGACTTGACCAATATGATCCCAATTTTTCCACTTTATTTACATTAACCACGACTTATAAACCTTCACTACACCCTGGCGCGTGAACTCTTCTAGTCTGTTGGTTACATGTGACTGTCCACGAACTGGACATGCATTGCTAACACACTTTCTATTGGATTAACACAGGTGTCCATGAGGTATGAGAACATTGTTTCTTCTTCAAGGCTCCTCCTTTATTTTGGCACAGATTCCTCTTTGTTCTCACCACAAAGCTTTTTATTTTTAGCCTCCTGATTATCTCAAGGCTAGGCCTGCAATATGGATTGCTCACACCAGAGCCCTGCTCTTTTAGATATACCACATCCGGGCCCATGGCACGGGGTGGAACAAGATGAGCTTTAAGGTCCCTTGCAACCCAAACCATCCTGGGATTCCATGATTGTTTCCTGTTTGCATGTATTTAGAACAGTTATAAATTCTTAATCTAGAGCTGAAAGTGTTTGTTTGTAACACACAATGGGGTAACACTCCCAAATACCCCCTGCCCAGGAGCACTCCTCTTTGCTCGCTCTGCAGATTGCTTGGGTGCAAGTCACCAAGACCTCAAACCCCCCCTCAGAGGAGAAGGCAAGCAGCAGCTGACATGCACTTCTGCCCAAGAGACCTGGATCTCCCAGTGTAAAGCTGGCTGAGCCCTGTGGAGCAAACAGAACCAGCCCAGTTTATCCCAGCCCATGATCCAGGAACACATCCTCTGACACTGGTGTGTGCAAAGTGACAGCTGGGCATGAGATGAACAAACCTGCTCATTGCCTGAAGTGGGGCAGAGATCCAGAGAGCCCTTTGGAACATGACAAGGTTGTTTGTTCTCCTGTACACAGGAGCATCTTGGAGAAATGTGGCCATACCAGTTCTGCTTAAAACAATTAGGGACAGAAAAACCCTTTAACCTGTTCTTTGCCTTTCCCAACAATCATTTCTGGCTTGCCAGTACATCTCCAGTCACTGTCCTTTGCCTGACTCAGGATGTCGTTGTCATGCTTTCGGTATATATATAAAATAAAAATTTAGAACTCAGACTGTAATTTTAAAGGATCAACTTTTCTCAAGGATGCTTCTCTAACTCAGAGCAGGTCTTTATTGTTAACGAGTTACTTTTTCAACCAAGAAAACAGTTGGACCATGGAGACCTAATTAGCTGGTAATTATTGTCAAGCTTTGCATCATCTGGATCACAAGGCAGAATCTCATCCTGTATCAGTGGAGCCCCATTGCAGGCAATGGAAGAGGGTTCATCTGCTAAACTGGATCCTGCCCACAATCCCAGTATTCTGGAAGACCCTGGGAGTTTTCCCACTCAGGCCTGCAGAAACATATCAGCTAAAGGCAAGGGCTGAGTGGAAGCTTGGAGTGAAGGCAGTGCCACAGATGGCTCAGAACTGCAGGTCAAAGCAGCAGCACAAAAAACAGACACAGATCAGAGACTGGAGTCAGACCCCTCCATGCAGGGACAGTCAGACCTCCTCTCCTTCCTGCTAAGAGCTCTATTGGCTTCTTTTTTCTGGCCGAGTGCCCTCACTCCACCTCACTGTCTTACAGCTGCCAGAGCTGCTCTGGTGATGGGCAAAGCCGAGGCTGGAGACTGTCCCTCTGGAACGGGCCAGCAGCTGCTCTGAGCTGGTTGATGTTCATGAAGTTGGTGCCTTGCTTTCCTCTACCCAGATGAGCAAGGTTAGCTCTGCTTACTGCTAAACCATGCCCTTGGCTCTGGGCTTAGCTGCACATCCACCGTGCCATGATCAGGCCTCACACAGACTTTGCCACCTCCCTGCCAGGCTCGTGGTGCTCCTGCCACGCATTGTCAGCACCATCCTCCTCACCCCAGCTGCCCACCCATGTCTGCCCTGAAGTTTTTCCTGCAAGAATTGCAGCAGAGATGTTCTGTATCTCCTTTATACATTATTCATTACTCTACTCTGAAACATAAGGGAATAAATCCTATTTCTGTTAATCCAGGAGCAAACATCTCACTGCAATTACTTTATTACTATTAATCACTATGGCTATGAAGGAGTCGTAGTAAGTGGAAAAGAAATGTGTTTTACTATGGAAAATTTTACTATTAATTTTTTTTGATTTATTCTCTGCCTGCTTCTGAATCATTTCTTCCTGGTTTCCTAACAGGAGACTTTCTAAAAGCCTTGACTCTTCTTCCATGTCTTAATGTATATACTTATTTTAATATTAGTATTCTTCTAGACTTTGGAGCTACAATTGTGGTAAACAACAATTTGTTTTTATACACAAAGCACAGGGTAGGATACAGAGAAGAATTAAGACTAAAAAGACCTGACCCTTCAAAGCTCATAAGGAGCTTTCCTACCTACAGCAAGGATTCATGGCTGAATGAAGTAAGACTTCAGAAGTAAGACTAGTAAGACTTCAGAAACTAAGTCTTAGCACATTGTTCTTTCTGTGCTAAAAGATACATTCATTTGAAGTTTAGAATTGAGAAAACATAGTTCTATATAATAAAGAATGATCTGCAAGAATATACCTTTACCATAAGAGCTCAGACGTTTTTTCTTCGTGGTATCCTTCTATGCAAATGTTGTGCAATTACAGTCTGTAGAAGCCCATACTATATTAACCTTGCTATTTTAATAGTTAAAGCACTTTGTTTTCCATTGCTGACATTAATATTGATTTATTAGCACAATATAACCAGCAACCATAACTATTGCAGCTCTCTAAGACTGTCCTGTCCCCTTTTTAGGGGGGAAGAGGCACTTGGCACAATGACCCCTAGTTAGTGCTTGCAAGTGGAAATGCAGGAGCTTGGGCACCTTCCTTTCTTAGAAAAGGGGGAAGATGAGCTCCCCTTCTGTTTATTTAGCAGAGATCTCGTTTTCCTCTTCTTGTAGCAGAGAGACTTTCACAGTAAAGCATGAAGTGCTGACTAGGTAAGGAAGATGCTGCCTCAACTCTGGTAAAGTAATAAGAAGAAAACAATGGGAAATGAGAATGTAAAATAGAGCAGAGCTATGAAGAATTAAGATGTAAAATATTAGTGTAGTAAGTAGGAGAATCTCTGGAGTACAAAGAAACGTTAACGGAGGTTGGAGACAGACAGGGAGCAGGGACAGACTCTCAGGTCAAGTCTGGAGAGCTTTCTTTCCTGTGTTAAAGATGCTCTGCAATTGCTGCTGTTCTGTCCAGCAAGATGGAGAATGGAACTTCATCTGCCCCAAGAGAACTTTGAAATAGGTGGAAAGCAAATGAGAATGGTTCCTTCTTGCCAACAGACATGATCAGGATCCGTGCAGTGAGTTAAGCCCCGAATGAAGGACACTGCACCTCTGATCAGGGAGCAGCTGAGACTAGCCTTGAGGCTCCTGAGCTCCCTGGCAGCAGGGATTAAAACCTTCCAGAAATGCCAGTGGAAAAGGGCTGGAGAGAGCAGGCAAGGAAACAGGTAATGGTGAGAAGACAAACAGCTCAGGGTCAAGCACAAAGCTGAGACTGTGGGCAGAAAAATGGGACAACCGAGTTAAGGAATTTGGAGGTGCTCCTTAAAAGCAAGGGGACTGGACACACTGGACACATGCATCAGTTGTTTGATGTCCTGCTCCCCCCCTTGCACTGATAACACAGTGAAAGCTCTGGGGCTTAACTGTTGGCACCAGGGTCTTAACAGCTCTGTGTGTTTGAATGTCCTAATTACACTGGATGGCAGTGGAATTAGAGCTGATTCCCCCCTGTTCCTCACGGGAACCAGCTGGTCTGTCTGATCCCTGGGCTGGGGTCAGGGCCTGTCCCTGCCTGGAGCTGGGAGCTCCCAAAAAGCTCTGTCTGAGAACACACTGCAGCCCAGAGATGGGAAGGGAGGCAGAGCCCTGTGCTGTGGTGTGAGCAGTGGCACAGCCTGAAGGATTGCAGGTTCCTGTGGTGCCTTGGCTGTTGTTGAGCAATCAGAGTGTGACAGATTTGCTTCCAGGACATGTGGTGCAGTCAGGTCATTCTGCAGGACCAAATCTTTTAGTCCAAGGCTGCTCTGAGGGCTTCAGTGTTTCAAATAGTTTTGAGTGATGAACCTGAATCCTCCCCAAGCATCCCAGGGTCTTCCATGCAGAGCTCCTGAACCACTGGAGCTTTGTTCTGGCTCCCAGCTGATGCTGAAATACCCAACTGCTGCAATCCAGGCAACAAATCCTTCTGGGAATGGCATTGCTCTTCAGCTCTGGCCATGAAATGGATTCCTGTTTCACAGGTAGGAACTTCATGTGAAATTGTGGCAGGTCAAGGAAGGACACTGAGCATCACAGGCAGCCAAATTAGGCACTTTTAGTAGGAGGGAGACTCTCCTCTGTGTCTCAAGCCCCAACACCTTCCTTGGCTGGCTCCCATGCACACAGCAAGACCTTTGCTGTGAGCAGCCACCCCAGAAGAGTAAATTTGCCCAGGACCTCAGAGAAGGACTTTTCACTGGAGCTGAGGTTTTGCTCTTTCCTTGTTTAGAAGGAATTTATTTATAGGCATGATCAGGCTCTGCCTCTCTGTCCTTCCCTCAGCATTAGGCAATGAAAGTCCTGGCCTCACCTGTGAACCCCAAGGACTCAGGAATGCTACAGCTAATTCTGGTATGTTTTGTTATTTATTGACTCCCACAATCCCTGTCTCTCCTTGTTTGTCCTTGTGTTAATCAAATACAAGCCCATCTGCAGCAGGGAGCTTCACAACACAGGTAAGAGCAGGTCCCGTTCCAGCACACTGGGATAACTGGGCTGGAAGCTCCTGACTCTCTGCAGCCTTCTGGGAATGGATCCTGTAGGACACACAGTCCCTGGGCTCTCTCTGGGATTGGTGGTCTTGGTTTCTCTTGAATGATGCTGCAAAGATCCATCTGCAGGTTTGGATTTGGGTCCTGCAGAGCCTGGAGTGATGAAGGCTGTCTAGAAACCATTAATAAAGCTCAGTCCTTGATGGCATCAATAACCCCCTCTGGGCTTCTTGCAGGCTGAGATAGTGGCAGATTGTCAAAATTACTTAAGGTTCTGGAACACCACCCATTCCAGGATGAATAGGCTTCTTGTGTACAACTCACATGATCCTGGTGTTTTTCTGGTGTCTCTATGGAGACTGGAAACATTCTTCTGCTCTGCTGGTTGGGGATCTTTGCTGCTTGCAGGTAAATTGTCTTGTCGGAAAAAAGAAAGTAGAGATAATCCCCCGAATAATGAATAAAGCATCAGTCACAGACACCAAAACATCCTGGCTGTTTTATAGAAGGAGTTGGAAATATTTTGATTTTTCCTTTTTAACACGCTACCATCCAGCTTGGCAGAGATTTAGCAAGGCTTGTGCAAAAAATAATTGGCCTTAGGCAGAGCTGGATGAAGCAGTGAGCATTCACATGTGGATCCTCATCCAAATGAGGCTGGAGCAGGGATTAAAGAGTGAAGCAGTGTTAGATTTGGGAAGCCTTCCCTGCCAATAATTGGGGGTGCTTTTTGAAAGATGTTCCAATTCCAAACACTTTTTCTCATGAGATCAGACACTTCCCCTCACCATTGGCTCCAGTCCCTCTAGAAAAGTGGGTTAAATGAGATTTTTGTTACCTTGGCCATATTAAAACAGTTGTCTCTGTTTTCGTTGGCATCCTGGGGAGGACAGCGCTGTGGGGAGGATGAGGATGAGGATGGTTTGGTGCTTCCTTGCCCTTAGGCGTGGGTTGTCACAACAGTGTAGAATTCACTGGAGAAATGAATGCATGAGGAAAATACTATTTATTGTCCCAAGGATATCTGGGAGGAGGAGTAGGGGACTAGGTGCTTCTGTCTTGCCCAAACTGGCCCCTCAGGTGGTGTGATTAGGACAGGAGCAGAAACAGTTGCCTTCTGGGATGTTCTCCAGGATTTTTTCTTTCCTCCTCAGCAGTGGCCTGGCCATGACTGGTACGATCTGCCACCTCTGCTCCACAGCGAGTGCCACCGTTGTGTTTTCCTGCTCAGGGTGACACAGAATGCTCTTTGCACTCCTGGTTGCCACTCCCAAACTCTTTAGCCCTAGTTTATGAGCCCAGATCCTACCAGCTATAGCCTGGAAAAACAAATCCCACTTGCTGAAAGATGGCAAACCCTCAGGTGTGCGTGGTGTCTGTGCAACACCCAGAGAACCAGAGCCACCCTCAAACATCTCTCTAAATGCCTCTGTTCTGCCAGTGGGGCTGTCTCAGGATTCATTAGGATTTATTCCGTCCAGTTTGGTTGTTCTTTGGTGCCCCAGCACAGCAACGTCCTCGGGGAGCTCGTGGAAACCACTCCAACCCCAGTGCCAGTGGTGGGGCTGGGTGGATTTTGGCAGCAGTAGAGCCCAGGAAGGGAGAAGCTGCTCAGGGGTGTCTGTCCCTGCAAAGGGGGAAAGAGCAAGACACTGTGTCACAGCCCCAGAGCTGCTGTGGGGGAAACATAAGGTCACAGGGGAAAAGGCTGGGGTTTAGGTTATGCTCTGCCTGGAAAGGCATGATGGTGAGTGAGGCCTTTGCCTCAGTTTCTCTCCATGTAAATCTGAAGCTGCATCTAGATCTCCTTCTAAGGGACTTTACAATCTGTGGGACGAACTTCATGGCTTGTGTGTTCTCAGCCCACTATCAGCACTGATAAAAATGGTTATTAGCTGTACTATTATTTTAAAGCAGAGCATCTTAATTAATTTGGGGACTGGCCAGTGGATCATTCACATGATAAATACCATTATACTCCATTTCTAGATGACTCAAAGTTGGCTCTAAGCAAAGCAGAGTAGATTTAAGGCTTGGGGCAGAACACAAAATAAAACAAAGGTGTCCCAAGTGATAGTTCAGCTTTTAGCATAATTTGGCACCTTGGTTTATTCTGACCACGTCAAGGGCTACTTTGTAGTGTTGCTGCCCTAAGCCCAGGGCTGTCCCTTAGGGACAAAACCTGCCAGTGGAGCCAGGGCTGGCTTGGGCCACACAAGTGCTGCAGCATCTCAGTGGGGTGAGAGGGAATAGGGGGACAGTCAGTCAGGCTCAGAGCGAGGTCTGGTGACACCCCAGGAGGCTGCAGACAGGTTTAAAGCTGACAGGGGAAGTAATGGAATTGAGGAGCTGAGACAGGCTCCATAGCTTTGGGGGCTGGAAAGAGATTCCAATGAAACTGCTGGACTTGGAGGAATTGTATTCCAGAGTCACTCTGGCCAGGAGTGAAATTTGCTTGTCAAGGTAAGCTGGGAGCAGCAGCCTCCCTGAAGGGTGATGTGTGTGAGTCCGTGCAGTTGCTGCTGTCTGGGGTTTCTGTTTCCTCACACACTGGGGTGCCCCAGGGTATCATCTTGCCATATGCAAAGGGGCCAAGGTAAAGTTCAGAGCCAAGAAACACTAAATTTTCCCCTCCATCCTGTGGTGGGATCCTGCTTTTCCAGAGGCTTTCCAGGAGATGGGGAGGAGACCCAGCTCAGAGGTGTCTTTCTCTGAAAAAGCATTCCTGTCAGGGGAACAGAGAGGACCAAGGGGCTCATTAGCCACACATAAAGTGGGTTTACCTCCTATGTGGGATGTTTTATGGTCTTATACACTTCAAAACAGTCTTCCTGGGCAATGCCCTTTCCTCTGGCATGGGGCAGATACTGCAAATTCACTTTATTTATGTGAGGCAGATGCTGAGATCTTTTACTCAAAGGGATTTTTATGCACTGAGACCTTTCACATTGAGAGGACAAAGCCTCTGCATCCCCTGGAGTGAAACACTGGCCCAAGTTGTGCCTCCCTCTTTCTAGCCACACACTGGATTTTTCTATTCTGGATCAAGTATCCAGCCCAATATCACGCTGAAAAAGGCATACACTGGAGATCAGAGCGCTGGTGTTTAGCAGGATTGGTTATGTCTGCACATATCTGTTTTCAAAGGTGGTTGGATTTCACTGGAAAAGGGACTTTTCTAGTTATTAAACCTGGTAATGTCAGGGGCTTGGAAAGCTATCTTTGCCCTTTTGATATGGAAAAAGGAATTCAGAACAAGAGCCAATGCACTTTAAGGCTTTGGCACTTTAGTTTGTCCTGCCCATTCTGTCAAAAAGGGTTTGCATTTTAAATTCTTGTTTGAATGTGGAAATTAGTGAGCTGAAAACTCACCACGCAGAATTCCTCTCCTTAGGGAAGCGATCCCAGGGTACTTGGCAATGTATAAATACAGAAGCAAGAAATCACAACCAGCTAACTCTGCCCTGAGCAGAGCCAGGTGCTTGGGTACTACCTAAATAACAACTTCAGTAATACAGCAGCAGCTTAATTCCCGTTGCCTTAATCACTGTCTTATGATACTGTTTGTGCTGGGACTAAACAAGACAGCTCTAAGGTGCTTAATCATCTTGCCGGGGTGCCCTGCACTGGCTCCAGTGCCGCTCACAAAGGGCCTGGCAGCACCAGTTGTCACAGAATTAAATCAAGTTGTCTCCAGAAGCCCAAGTTCAGAACGTCTCCTGCCGTGCCTTTCCTGACGGAACACGACTGCCCTCCTGGAGGATCCGTTTCCAGCCCTGGTGCAGGGCTGCCCTCGCTGCTCCTCCTCGGGAACAGCCCTTGCTGACTGACAAGCTCAGAGTTCTAATTTCCTCCTCAGTTCTGGTTGAAAAAATGCTTCAGTCAGTGGATTGCGGGATCTTGTCCCTTGGGTTGATTCCCTGGTGGAAAAGGCAGCAATCCCGGTCTCTGCTGTCCCCCCACATTCACACCGTGCAGGTGCTGGGCTCACGCACCCAGACTGCGTCAGGGCCCTGCCCTCAAACCTCCCCAACGTGCCTTTCCCTTCCCAGCCTCCCGGCCGGCCCCATTCCCCGACCCCTGGAGACACCTCCGGGAGAAGCACTTCCCAGCAGGGCTGTCCTACATGGGAAGGGGCCTGGGGGCTCCAACAGCTGCTCGGGGTTTGAGTCCCCTTGGCAGATGTTCACTATTCCAGCCACTTCATTAATTTTGGAAACAAAACCCCTGATTATTCCCGACCAAAGCACTCCTTTTTGATTGACAGCCAGCGTGTGTTTCAAACAACATAACCCACGTATTGCTCTGGCCACTTGCTTTTTAAAAAATCATAAATAAAAAGAAATCAAGTTTTGCGCTGATCCCACCTGCTGGTCCATCCCCTGGGCTCAGGTGAGGGCACTTCGTTCCCAGGGCACGGGCAGAGGTGCCAGCACCTCCTCTCCGGATATTCAGCTCCTCAGATGAGAGAAGGAAATGTTTAAAGACAAGCAGAGACTCCTGTCCTGGGATCAGTTTGTGTGCGAGTTCAGCGAGCCCACGCTTTGCTTCCCCTCTTGATTTCTGATCTAGAGAGGAGCAGTGTGACAGCTTGGATTCCCAGGGTTGCGCTCTCAGTTTAGGAAACATTCCTGTGCTGTCGGGGTTTGCACAGGCAGTGAACGCAGGAGGGATCTGGGAGGGGGTGGAGGGGCTGCAGCTCCTGCCCGGACACCGAGGGAACACTTCGCTGCTGCTCCGGGGGTTAAATCAGTGCCTTGCTCAGGATGTTGCTTCCAAAATATTCTTTGCAATAAATGAGCAGGAAGCACTAATTGCTGAAGGTAATGTTGCTGGTAATTATTTTGTCTCCTAAAAAAAAAAAAATAAAGTGTCTGGAAAAGGCAAAGAAAGTAGCTCTTAAAATGGTTTATGTGTGAACGAAGAGGTGAGTTTTCATAAAGTGCATTCATAACAAAGCCAGTTCATCTCCTTAAATATCCATAGTTGGTTTAGGAATTAAAGCAACTGTTTAAGTAATTCAAAAAGAGTTATACCATCAGGGAAGGGAGAAGTCCTTGAACCCCTTAGTTGTTATCATACTAGTGAAATTCCTGGTACTAAGATGGTTTTAGTTTCTCAAAATAAAAAGAAAGAAACAATTTCCAGCCAATTTATTTTAAATTGGAGTGTCTTCTCAGTGGTTTAATGAGCGAAATGCTTTGCTTTAGCTTTATTTTATTATAATTTGTTGTGCTGTGTTTTGGCTTTTTTTTTAAAAGTAATAAAGTTTTAAGAAAATAAGTTCAACAGGCATATCATGATATTTCCTTGCATTTGCCTTACAGTTTTGACAGTGTGTGGACAACACAAGTATCTTATTTTGATTTTGGGGCTCTCCAACTCAGCAAATGTATCTCTGAAATGAAAGGCAAACGGTACTTTCAATTGAAAAAGAAATATTGCTTTTACAAAAGAGGTCTGAGATAGTTTTGTTGGTTTTGGGGGGCTTTTAAAAAATACAGTTGACAAAACGAAAGCTGCCCAAATCGTTGGGGAGAGCTTGAGATGGTTGTTGCCTTCTGTAAAGGCAGGTTGAGTTTTCTATCAGTAAAATAGGAGTTTGCTGCCATTTGGATCAGCGGAGCGTGAAAGGTGAAGGGTGGCTGTTGACTTTTTGCAGGTTATATTTAACCCCTGTGTGAAGCCTACAAATAATAATTTTTTGGGGGTGGCAAATCTCCATAATGAGCCTCCCTTTACCCGTGTAAAGTCTGCGAGCCGGCTGTGGCTTCTGGAAAACCTGCAGTTCATCGGGAGGATTCCAGCGATTCCCCGCTACAGGGTGTCCTGGTGATTCCCGGGCTCAGCCAGGTGTCCGAGGCCACAGAGCTGAGAATAAAACTCAGAGCTCATCCCGGGAGGGAAATTTTCAGGGGGAAAACCTCTGCCCTCAGAGGAAGGGGCTCAAAGCTCAGCTTGGCGAAAAATGCAGCTGAACTAAGCAGGGATCCGCCAGAAAATCACCTCGGGCTTGGGGACTGAGTAACGCCGCTCCAGAGAAAAATATCTTCTACGCCTTAGATATATATTCTATATATACCTGTAGGTGCAAGGCACCTACAAACAGGGGTTTTTTTCTCTCTCT
This sequence comes from Oxyruncus cristatus, assembly GCA_013399855.1. Lineage (NCBI taxonomy): Eukaryota > Metazoa > Chordata > Aves > Passeriformes > Cotingidae > Oxyruncus > Oxyruncus cristatus. The sequence goes on along the minus strand of VXAY01000882.1, from coordinate 562,702 downwards.
GCCGCTCCCCAGCACTTCGCGGCCGGGGAATGGGTTTGATGCCAGTTGGGGGAAGTTGTCGGTGCCGGGGATGCGGCATTTTAGGTGTTTTAAGTAATTACAGTCCAGAGGACGGGGAGCTGAGGGAGAAAAAAGGAGGAAAAAAAAAAAATCCAGCCCCAATCTGGAACCTTTCCAGTTTTTGCAACAAGAAGGGAAAGAAAAAAAAAAAAAAAAAAGCCAAGCCAAGCCACACACCCCGGTATCTTAAAATAGCGAGCAGGGAGGGGAGAGGAGCGGCGGATCCTCCCAGCCCGGCGCGGGGTGACAATGGGGCTCGGCGGGGAGCAGCGGGAGCCCTGATTGACAGCCCGAGCCTCCTAAAAAGGCCGCGCGGCCATGGCAGAGATGCTTATCGGAGCCTTTATATAGCGGGGAGAGCGCTGAGCGGCCGCGGGGGGACCGGCGGGGACACCGCGGGGAGACACCGCGGGGAGACAGAAGGGACAGAGCGGGGACACCGCGGGGACACCGCGGGAGCACAGAGGGGACAGAGCGGGGGCAAAGAGGGGACAGAGCGGGGAGACAGAGGGGACACAGGGGGACACCGCGGGGTCCGCTCGGGGCGCCGGCCGCCCATGCGAGCCGGGCGCGGCCCCGGCAGCCCCGCGCAGGGGTCCCGCCATGCACGGCCACCCCCAGCCCCATTCCCAGCCCCATCCCGAATCCCAGCCGCATCCCCAGCCGCGGCTCCCCGCGCCCGGCCGGCCCAAGGCAGGCAGGAGGCGCTACAAGACCTTCATGATCGACGAGATCCTTTCCAAGGAGACCTGCGACTACTTCGAGAAACTTTCGCTCTACTCCGTATGCCCGTCGCTGCTGGTCCGGCCCAAGCCGCTGCACTCCTGCGCCGGTAAGCCCGACCCCGGGGGGCCCGGGGGTCCCCGAGCGGTGCCCGGGGCTCGGAGAAGTCGGGGGGGGCTCGAGCGAGCGGCTCCTGAATCTCCCAGCGCATCCCAGCGCTGCCCCGGGTGAACCCCGGCTTTCCCATCGCAGCCCCGCAGAAGGGACTGCTCCCATGCCGGGGTTGGCCAGCGCGGGGGAGTTGTTAGTTACCATCTCCTACTGCCAGTTACGCGGCGGTTACCACCAGTTGTTAGTTACCATCTCGTACGAGCAGTTACCCGTTAGTTACTCTCCGTGTTCAGCCGAGTCGCCGTCGCGGTGGTCACAAATCCTCAGTCAGCTCATGACAAGGAGTTAAGGAGCTCCCCAGGAGCAGAAATCGCCCTTCACCTCGTGCTCATTGAAACCTCCGGCGTTTTTTTCATTGCGTCTGTGGGAGTGCAAGGAAATGAACAGAAATACTGGGAAAAGGAGGAAAAAAATGCTATAGAGGCACAGTTTTTCTACCCTAAATTCTCATGTCTTTGAAAGAGCTTAGGCTGTTTTTACAGCAAATATAAGAATATAATTCTGATGATTTTGCAAAGAGAGACACCATTAATAAATACAACGAGTGGCTTTGCCCTGTACAGGCAACATAAGGAGTGACTGGGTTTTGCCCATGGGTGTTACAAAATTTCCCAAGCAGACTGGTCTAATGTGAGCCTTTAAAAATCCACATTAAAAGTAAAAATAGCACTTAGAATGCATTCCAGATTTTAATAAATAAATAAATAAATAAAAATTATAATAATAAACCCCTCTTTCTGGTGAAGCTGGCAGTTTTGCAAGTTTCTGTCCTAGTAAGGCCACTCTTTCAGTGCTGACACCTGATGTGTTCAGAGAAATGAGGCAATGAAACTGCATTTAAACATACAGTCTTCAAAAAATCTAATCTATTGACAAATATTTGTAAAGGACTAATTGCCAGTGAAAATAATATCTGTTTCAAGGTCATAGAATTCTAGTTTTCCTCCTTCTCTTTCCTGGGAAAGCTCATTTTGAATTTGTATTAAGCTGTGTTTAAAAACTCAAGACCTGCACTTTGCCTTAGGTTTGTTGGTTTGGTTTGTGGGTTTTTATTGCTTGGTTGCATATAAATAAGAAGGATCTTTTCAGCTCTCAGCAGAGCTGTGCTAATAGAAAACTTGGTGTCAGGGTGTGCTGAGAGTTTGACGAGTTGAGTAAATCCTCAGTCCAAGCACAAATCTTCCTCCAACCTCAATATTTATTTTGTAAATATAAGTTATTAAAGATCCAGAAGGGATTAGGAGGCTGGATCAGCATTAAGGCCCATGAGGACCAGCTTTGGGGAAGAAGAAGTTGCCTGAATAGAGTGATCCTCACTCAACATTTCCTTGTCCCGATGGGTTTGCGCGTGACGTCCCTTCCCTTCCCGAACGAATCGCTGACACGTTTTTATATAGGAACTGGTTGTTAATCAAGATATTGCTGACAAGGGAATTTTTCAGATCCGTTGCTGCTGCACAGACAGGGAAATTCAGTGCTGAGCCAAAATAGGCACGAATGTCCTGAAGGGGTTCACTGTGTAACATGCAGAGGCCCCGATTCCACCCACAGACCTCAATCCACCAGGAAAATGAAAGAGGTTTTTCTCTCCTCTACAGCCAGAGGAAGAATTAGGCAAGAAAGTCCCTTTAGCACCCAAAAGGAATATTATCAATGTCCAGAAGCACTATGAAATACAAAAAATACGGCCTGGGTGTCACTGAAGGGCTCCTCGGGATTTTGAATGGGTGAGGTGCTTCCCAGCAGCTGGTTTGACTCTCACCAACCCCAAGGGAAAAAAAAAGAGAAAAATTTTAAATACATCGCAAGTATAGCAAGCATTGTCTGTGCAAGAGGAATATATATTAATTAGATAATCATTAATATCCTCAGATGATTCAGCAGTCAATTCGGAGTGATGCCGCTGTGCTTACTCTTCAATTAAAGCCTTTTTTCTCTTTGTGCTTGGGATCTTTAATGAATTTGCCTCAAGGCTGTGTTTCTGGCCCAAGCTCTGGCCTGTCCCCATGTCAGCCTGGTTGTGAATATCTTGCTTTTAACGGAATAAACTTTATGGACTTGCAGTGCTTGGGAAGTGAAATACAGAGAGAGATTGGCTTGCGGGATTAAAATTAAAGAATAAACTGCTACAGAAGTCCATGGTTCCAAATTGTCAGATCCGAAGGTTTATAGGCACAATTAAAGGATTATGTGTATTAGGTAATTGGAATTTTTTTTATTATAGAAGAGAGGAAATTATTGACTAAGAAATGGACAGTACCACAAAGGAGAACTAAATGTGAAAGACCTTGAACAATACCCAGTACAAATCTGTAAATAAAATTAAAAAAACAAACAAACACAAAAAATAACCCAACGAGACACACACACAGAGAAAATAAACAAAAAACCCTCGAACCACTTGGGGACTAAAGGCTGCAGAAATACAGCACTATGGCATTTAACTTACTGCCTGCCTTTGCTTTGCCTCTGGAGTTCATCATGAGGGAGTGAGCACTTAGTCTCTTCAAGATCTAAAAAAATTAGTGTTAACCCAAACCTAAACCACAGAAATTTGCCTTACTGTAAGGTAAGCTGGGACCTGGGAGGGTTTGAAGCAGCGATGAGTAACAAGTTTCTCCAGCTGAACCCCCTTCAGCGGCTTTTTGTCGACTCGGGAGCCAGATTTTGTAGCTGTTTTCATGGGCTAAGAGTTAATATTTCTTTCATCTTGGGTGAAGTCAGGAAGGCTCATCTGCCTTTCTCATTTATTTGGAGCTGAAAGACAGAAGTCGTTGTACGTGTGCAGCCCGTGCGTTCAACAACTGCCCTCGTTAAGCGACGAGAGATCGGAAAACTTTGGTGACCCGACGGAAAATGGGGCTCCTTGGGCTGTGATGAAATGCTGAATATTTAGGCGAGTGCAGCTGAATTGGGACAAAACAGATTGGCCAGGGAGAGGGGCAAGGGGGATGAAAGGAGGGTTTGGGACTTTTCCTGGGCATGGTGAGGTCGAAGATTGACAGTTTAGTAGGAAGGAGCAGTCGGGAGGTCTGATGCAAAGCCAATGATGTCACTGGAGAGATTCCCATTGCAGAGAGCCTGGAATAACCCCCAACCCAAATTTTTCTTTGGAAAGAAAACCTTTTCCCTGTGAAAGGGCTCCATCATTAGCTTAAAATTTGGTGTTTGAACATGAATTATGGTGTTTATTGAGCAAATAAACAAGCCTGTACTCACACCAAATCTGTAACAAAATGTTGCTCTGGGTTCAGAGCCATTAAAAAAATTTAAAATAAATATTAGAAATATTTTTGGATGGTGGGTAATACTGCTTTGACTTGTGACTTCTTGGGTTGTGAGGACTGAGAGAAAATACAATTTTGGTTTGGCTTTTCATATTCTGTCATAGCTAATTAAATTGTATACATAAGGACACACTGTTAATATGCTTGGTTTGTTACACTGATTGCTGAAGATTGAGCAGACTCCTGTAAGGATCACTTTTCAGATTGTCTTTATATAATTTTTCAATTTTGCATTTTAAAATATCTGCTGTAGACTCTGTTCCATTCTGGTTTGTCTCCTGTATTTTTTATAATCTTGGATAAGCCATACATTTAAAATCCAGTTGCTGTAATTGTAATTTTGTGCATGATAAAGAATTCAAGGACATTGTCAGCATGTGATGTTACAAGGTAAAATTGGAAATGCTCCTTATTTATCGAAGGAACTAAAATAGTTCAAAAATGAAATCCAAGGTGGTCGTGGCTGCGGTGTGGAAGGGAATTGTGTGAGATCCCTGGTCAGAGTGGAATTTGTGACATTGTGTATTCATAATCAACAATATTGCTGATGGAGGGTGGTTTTTTAGCTCTCCAAATGAATTGAGATGTCTGCATTACAAAGCATTGCACTGCCCTCAGTCACAGACTCTGCAGTGATTTCGGCAAAGTCGGTCGTACAAATTATTCATTGTCTGCTGGGTGTTCATTTGTACCAGGCCCTATTCCAGAGCTCATAAAAAAACCTCAAATTTGAATGTATCTTAGTGGTTTATAATTGAAATCCTAATGAGCATCAGTGTAATTTATGTCTGTCCTAAGCCAAGGTTTCTCCCGGTGCCTGTCTCAGATGGGGCTGTGCTGGTTTCTCTTTAATTGCTATACCCAAACACCACCTTGGAAGGCACGAATATATCAGTATATTCTGAGAGAACTGGCCACTGAACATGAAAATATTTACCCCTGGGGAAGGGGAGTTGTGTCTAAGGGGATTCTACCGCTCCATGTACATTTAAAAGCACCACAACTCCGGGAAGTGGAACCTTAATTTTCTCCTCTTGTTCACGTAGTTTTGAAAATTTACTACTCCTCTTGCTGTGCAACAGGTTGCCTTTAAAAAGCACTAATAATTATTATTATTTGCTTTCCTAGAAATTACTACTGGGATTTTTGGCATGGTGGATTTTTTGGTTTGGGGCTTTTGTCGAGGCCCAGATGTTGCTCAGTGTTCGTGCGCTCGGGGTTTCAATGTAGGCAGGTGTCCAGAATTGTTCAAAATGTGAATTCTTCATTCCAGTTCCCTGTCTGTCTTATGCTGTTTTATATTTGGATGATATTAGGAACTGCTTTTTTTTTTTTGCAACTCTCATTTTCCTTGTGTCCGTGGTATTTTCTGGATTAAACTCAACGAGACCTGCCAGGGCCTGCAGAGAGTCATCTCTTGGGAGACAAAATGTGACCTTTGATGTTTCTTGGTTCCTCACTCGGCCTTTTTAGGGAACCACAGTGAGAAAGTAGATTTATTGTGTCTTAAAACAGCTTAGTTTTTATGAGGGACCTGACAAGATTCTCTTCAAAAAGGCCTCCATTTAGGCAAGGCTTGAGTTGGCTCTGGGACATTATTTGAAATTGGGGTGGAAACCATTTCTTCTGCTCAAATACTCGCTGAACCTTTCTCCTTAAGGTCGAATGAATGGTGTTATGGAGTTCCTGGGAGAAAGGAGAAGGGAATTCACATGTCCAGCACAGGCAAAACCAGGATGCCCCCCGTTCCTGGTTCATTATCTGCAGCAGTTGGATTAATCTCATTAAATAAAGCTGAGGTAAAATTGTGGGAGCACCTTCTGCCAGGATACCTTGGACCTGAGTGTGTCCAGCATTCCCTCCGCCTGGAATCTTGAGCTGGGGTTGGATTGTTGTCCCCCAATACACAGTGTCATCCCAGTCAATATTACAAGGTGTTGGAAAGAGTTCTGCTCTTGCCCTGTGTGAAGTGAGTGCTCAGGAGACCCAAATGTGTGCCTGTGATGTTTCACGAATCCATGGAAAACCTGTATCCTAAAATGTTGAGGGAAGCAGGTCAAAATGAATATGTGTTTTTCTACAGCAGTGGTAGGGGCAGACTTACATTGCAAAGCTGGAAGTGTCTCCCAGTGGAAATCTGCTCTGCTGCAGGGCTGCCTGGGGTTTCTGCTGATTATTTGTGAGGACATATGAGGAAAACCAAGGTATTTTGAAAAGTGCCTGCATTTATTTGGTTTAGTTTGCAAAGGTCTGTATAATTCTGTAGTTGATAGCAAAAAGTAATGGCAAAATGAGAAAGGAAATCTGTTAATCCTGGGAAATACAAAGTGCTGCTCGTGTAGATGGCTGGGATTCAGTATTAGCGAAGCTATATTTTTAACAAATGTAAGAGAGTTCAGAGATGATATTACTGCAGAGAGATTGCAGAAGGTGCCATCACATTATGCATGCTGATGTCTCAGAGTGCTCCTTGAAAACTCAGAAAAGTCAGGATTTGCTGTCAGGAAAAAGCCCATCTGAGGAGCAAATGGAACAAGTGTATGGAGTGAAGGGGGATTCCTCTGGAACTGCTGCACATTGAGCACAAAATGGAATTTTAAAGAGCTCAGTGTTTTTCAGGGGGGCCACCGTGGTCTTTGCATGTTTTGATGTCTTTAGCAGAAAACATAGTTCAGAAGTGCCCAAAAGTGGCATATGGGGGAGAATATGGGCTGGGTGATGCTAAATAGATAATTGGAGAAGTGTCTGCTAATTTTCTCTGTTGGATTATAATCAATATTAGAGGTGGTATTTCAGAAGCAAAGCCAGATCAGAGTCTGAAAACTGAGCAGGGAAATCTGGCTCCAAAGAGGTTTCAATGCTAAATATTAAAAAAATTGGAATCAAGACTGACTTTTGCTGTCTGTATCTCAGTACTCTTGATAGAAAATATAACAGTGAATAACAGAAATCAGTGAAAGGCAAAGCTACAGAGAACAAAACAAAAATCACACCCCAGTGATTGCAATAAAACCTACTGTGGCAAATAATCATCACTGTGGTTGGGGTTAGGCATGAACAGCACTGTGGAGGAATGTTCTAATAGGGGGTATTAATGAACGTGGGATTCCACTGGGAAAATTGACACCTACACCTCATTTTCTAAAGCCTCTGGAGCACAGTTTGAATCCATCTGCTCAGCGAGGGAGGTTTGAACAGGGAGGGTTTCTAAAGGGTGTCCTTAGTTTGGCCACTGCTCGTGGAGGCTGTGCAATGCAGATTAGTGCCTTTATTATTATTTTGATTATTTTGATTCAACTAGCTGCTGTAAAATGAAGGAAAAGACAGTCTCACCTGGTAGAACCAGTGACCTCCAGCATTGCTGCCCTCAGGACAAGCGGGGTATGAACAAGGACAAAAATCCTCGCTGGGGGAGGTGGGGAAGGAATTGAGACTGTTCAGAGCCGACGTGTTGGGTGAAGCTCCCAGTCCTCCCCTGGCTCAGGGAACAGATCAGCCAGAGCAGTAGCCAAGGAGACTTGTTGTTTTCCCTTGTGTTTACTTGGGCTGAGCAGCACATTTGTGTCGCAGGGGGAAGGACAGCTCCTGCATCACAGCCTCGGCAGTGTGTGACCGCGTCCTGGATCCACCCTCAGAGAGGGTTTGCTGCTGCGAGGGCTGTTGTGAGCAGGTTTGGGACATGGAGGGGAATCTCTGCCTTCCTAACTCTCACTTCCACACCCTCGGTTCGGGCTGGTAGGGAAGGGAGTTTCACATGGAACTGCCCCAATGGATGGCAGAGCCGGTCCCTGGGAACTGATCTCGCCATCAGGAGCTCATCCCTCGAGCTCAGTGCTCTCACTAGACTCGTTTCTAAATCCACTGCTGGCAGCTCCTGGGCTAGAGAGGCTCTGCTGCTCAGATAACCCTCATTTCTCCATTCTGATGATCTCTTTCTCCTGCTCACTCCCTTGGTCCCTTGTCTGGGCAGAGGTGACTGTGCAGCCCAGCTTGGAGGAACTGGAAACTCGGGATTTGCATCTGCAGACCCTGCACTAAACCTCATCCCATCCAGGTGAAAATAGGAGTAGTCAGGAAAAGGGATGTTTTGGTTTGTTGGTAGGTTGAAAAAGTAGTCATCACTTGTCCTTTTTGGTTCAGAGCGAAGGAAAACGTTACAGATTTAGCTTGGCAAGGTAAAGGTTTAAAAAGTGTCTATGTGGAAAATCAGATCAGAGAAAATAGTTGATCTGGAATAAAATATTGAAAAATTATCTTCTAAAGGCTGAAACTAAACTTTAGAGCACTTGCTTTTTTATGAGACATTTGGCAAAGCAATGAAGTTACTTTTGGTATTGCTAAATTTTCTTTCTTTTTCTTTTTATTTTTTGAGGAAAAAAACCCATTTTTAGTCAGTTCTATGTAAGCATTCTAGGCTGCAGAACTCAGGACATGTTAACACGAGCTTCATTGGCTAGGAAGTAACACTTCCTTGGAAAATCTGGGACCTATTTTGTGATCTCAGCTGTATTTGTGTAAGTCAAGACAAAGCCTATAACAGGATGGGATCACAGGGACAAGCTAATGGGAGCTGGGCAGTAGAATTCCAATGTTATCCATTATTTCTTGAGTTCCCAGGACTGTGGGAGAATCCACCTGAAAGGCCCAGTGAGTGATGTGAAATTCCCAAAACTGCATTTTAATGACATCTTAAAGAATAGAGCCCTGTGGTGTTAGGACCTGGCTAACACAGTAGATCTTCCATTGTCCAATATTTTCCCACCTTTATGTTTTGACTGATTTTTGGCCAGAACTCAGCCCAGAACACCAAGTTACGAGTTGCAGGTACTTTGAACAGATGTTTGGGAACAGCTGAGACCCATTTGAGTGGCTGAAGGGAAGGGTAAAAATCACCCTTTGCACAAAATCTCCTCCATCTGCCCCAACATGGACTCCTGCACTGATTCAAACCTCACTGGGCTGCAGTGAACACATCCTGAATATTTAAGCTCTAAAATCAAAACCTGAAGGAACCCTGCCCTTGATAGACAAAACCTCTGCTTTGCTTTTCATTTTTCTGCTTAAAAAAAAAGAAATCACACTTGTTTTCTGTTTTCTGATGGAAGGAGAGAAACAGTTTTCCATAATTTCCTATGTAACAAAATTACAACTCTGTTTGGAGACGTGCTGACAGAAAATTTGTGAATATATGGACTTTTTGTCAGAGCAACAACCTTTCAATGACCTTAAAATGTGTTTCGATGTGCATGTTCAGGTCTTATCTTGTAAATTCTTTGACAAGCCAGTGGTTTTTATTCGTGTGGTTGATTTTCTGACTCCAACAGGAATGCTCATGCCGAGAAGGGCTTGAACTGGATTTATATCTGCCCTGTATCTCGGATCATCTTACTACTCATTTTGTGGATTTTCTCCAAAATCAGAGAGTTTTCCATGTAGTCACCAACTTGTCTTTAAACACTTGGCCACCATTTGGCTTTGGACATTCTGCTGTTTGGATATTCTAATTATAATTTTGCAAGTCCCTGGGTAGTTAACACTACTTTTCCTGCCAGTGCAAACTCTTATTAATTTTTTTAAGCTGAGATTTCACCTCACAGGGGTTGAATTTCATCTGAATTCAATTTTAATAGACATCTTGAGAACTAATGTTGAAGCAACAAGTAGCTTGGAGTGTACAGGTACCTATTGCCACATCTTGTGTAGAGCTGCCTACTCTGATCCATTAAAAGCCAGAACACCCTTGTGCAAGCACAGGGGGGTGAAGCCTTAATAAAAGCATCTGCTTTTCTTTTAGAAGACAGAGAAGTGTGTGTGGTGCTTAAGTGGGGTATTCTATGACAGATTAGCTTGTCATCTTTACAGCAAAATTAGCAGTGGTGTATTTTACTGTGGAAAACATCTCCTTCCATGTCATGCTTAACATGATCTGCCTCATGGAAGGCCCAGTGCTCTGGATGGAGTTTATTCCTGGGGCTCAAAGAGGAAAAAGATGAAAAGTCCCCCTGAAATAGAAACCAGTAACGTAATCACTGAGGCACTGAAATGGTTTTTTTTTTTTTGGCCACAAAACATTCGCGTGAGTTTTGAACACATTTCACTTCACCCTTCTGCCTGTTTTGTTCCAATCCTCCTCCTGACAGCTTTGCTAACGGTTCCTTTTGTTCCTGTGCTGACTAAAGGCTGGAGGAGCTGATATTTGGAGGCTGCTGTGACAGCAGAGGACGGTGCCACTTTGGGGCTCGATGTGCTCTTTGCTTCCCTCGAGCAGAGCTGCCGTCGGTGGCTGCACACGGGCGAGTTCTCCACTGAGGGACAGGAGGCTGTGCCAGAAGTTGAAAGGGTTCGTTTCGCCTTGTTGCAATAAATTACAGAGCAATCACAGATGATAGAAAGGAGCTTGATGAAGTGGGTGAGGAACAATTGATGGATTATTTTAGTTAAAATTACTTAGAGCCCAGTCCAACTCCCACTGAAGTCAATTAAATCACAGCTGGATCGGGGCCAAAATGAGTCAAATTCAATTATGCCTTAACCGTAAACACTTGAAAGCACGTTACTATATGGTAGTTCAGCACTTAAATTACATTAAAACAAAAGCATTTCTGAAACCCCATTTCTGAACATTTCTGAAAGGTGATTTTGTTGCACCAGCTCTGGTGAAACCCTTTTTCTGGGGGCTGAGACACAGGGACCTCTTCGAGTGTGCCTGATCCCCACAGCACCTGTCTGTGGTGGAGACGTGGCACAGAAATGGATACTGAGGATGGATTTCTGTCCCTCACAGACTCGCTGGGGGAGCGATTGCATCACAAGAGGCAGCAAAGATGACTGAGAGGAGCTTGTTGAAATCCTGGTGCTGTTTCATCTAATTGTCAGGATTTAGGGAGCTTACTTGTGTAAGTATCAGCTCATAAATTAATGGAACTCTCACACGAGCTAATCTCAAAGCTCTATTGCTCATGGGTATTCATCTGTGCCTCAGCTGAGCAAAGTACAGCATCCAAAATATTAGTTACAAAGAAAGAACCTACATGAGAAAACGATGGAATTATAAATAATTCAATTTGTCAAGTTCAACCACATATGGTGGTGTTTTCACAAAATCGGGCAGATTATCTTTTTAACTGTGATTCACAAGCCTCATTAAAGACAATTTATGTATTTTTTAATAAATTCAGGATTGATCCTTTTTGTTCTGTCCTCAGAATTTCTCTGCCTGTTCCTTTTCCAGCAGGGCCAAGGCTCTGAGTTGCAGGTTTAGGGTTTCATGGCTGGCATTTGTCTGCTGGGGTTTCGCTGCACATCCCGAGTGCCATCCCATCACAACCTTGGAATATGGGATACGTGTGGACAGCAGGGAATAGCTGTTCACTGGGGTCATTCCCACCTCCACGTGAACTAAATTCATCCCCACAGACACACAGGCTCCCAGTCCATGCCAAGCTCTTCTGGAGGGTTGGGATCAGTCTGGTTTCATTTCTGCCTTTGTAGCAGTTGTGCTAAAATGATGGGTTTTTTCTGAATAAATTTGAAATCAGACTACTGCTTCATTTTGGATGGTCTCACCAGGGGAACTACATACAAAGTGGGTAAAGACTGTAATGTAAGGCAGAGGATATAAATGTAGGTGCCACAAACCCGGTGGCTTTACTGGCTTGCCCAGGATCTGGCTCTCCAACTGGAAAGAAGCTACTCCATGTCTGGATAGTTATATTTATGTCCTTAAGAGACATTTCCAAACTTTACAATTAAAGTCTTCACAACCCCTAATTTAAGTATCTCCCACATGACAGTCCAATAGTGGTGATTCGGAGAAGAATTTATACACCGCCTACGTGTGTTAAAATGAAAGATAGGCCTGATCCTGGTTTTAATGACAGGACATCTCTCTGGCTCTGTGAGAGGTCTTTGTGGGGGATGGAAGTGCTGGACGTTTGCAGAGCAGTGCGAGGACAGAAAATGGGACACGGGTGGGACTTTAAAAGCTCAGTTTGGCTGCTCGCCCAGCTGGCACAGCAGTGCTGGGGTGTCTTACCTGGCTCAGTGGACTGGGTTTTAGTCTGGAAAACTCAGTTTGGTAAATTATTTCCTTTTTTGCTGTTTTTGTAGGCATTTGGCTTTTTTTTTTTAAATCCTTTTCTCTTTTCCATTTCTATTAATAGCAGGATCAATTAATAGCTTCCACTGACACATTCTAAAGAGCTTTCAACTATGAAATAGCAACTTGTCCTTTGCAGAAGAGGAAAAGTGATATCCATCCAGCAGCTTGAATTGGGAAAAAGGGACAGAACCATGACAAACATTGGTACAGGATTTCCATGGCACATTCTCAACTCAGAAAAAACACAGAAACACCACCAACAAGACACTTTGACAGCAATAGGTGACTGTGGCTTTAATATGTTTGAAAAAGCTGATTTCTGTGATCCATGCCTTATTTCTCCCTTTTTAATATTAAGATTAGTCATGTTTCCACTTGTAAAAATGCATTAAAGTGGGTTGACAGCTGTTTAAAACCCAAGCTTTGCTGTTCCCTGCTTGCAAATACTGCCCAGCACAGCCTTGGCGTGAGGCGTTTGACTCGTTAACTCCCCAGCGAGCTCCAGTTTGGTGTTGCCTTTCACAAACCCAACCCAGCCCTAATGCCCTTTCCTGCTGTATTTATCTCTGAGTGTACACCTGCAAAGTGAAAATGGTACTGCCCTGGAGTGAATTATGGGATAGACAATCCTTTTGGCAGCAAAGGCTGCCCAGAACACTTTCATCCATCCCAGCGCCTTGACGGCGACTTCGCTGGAAGAAAAACATTTCCTTTAGGGGAATTACCTTGGGAAAACTCCCAGTATTTCCTAGGAAGCAGAGCTGGTGATGAATTTCTGAGTACCTTTGCTGTGGTTTTTGGGGTGCCCTGTGCAGTTGCACTCTATGACCCTTGTGGGTCCCTTGTAACTCAGCATATTGTGTGATTTTGACTCCTTGCTAAGCATTTGCTGGGGCGTATCCCACTCGCCTATGAGCTACTCACCGAGTATTTCTTATATCTGGAGTAAGTTATTATGGAATTGCTGCTGCCACCCAGTGCTGCTTTGCTAATTAACTGAAAAATCCCCCCAGAACTTGAGTGTTCATTTCCAGTACCTGGTGCATGGCTTTAGTGTAACTTAAAATGCCGTGGACTCTTAATCTATCTTCTCAAAATGTTTGTTTTCCCCAAAGCCAATCATGGCTCATTTGCCTCCAGTAATTGATGCCAACACTGGAAATATTTGTCCAGTTGTCAACAAACTTAATTAAGTGTTTGACAAATAACTGTGTCGGGTTACACCGGGGCCAGTTTTCACACTGGGAGAAAATTCAAGTACACACCTTATCTAGTTTCTCTCCGCAAGAATTGTCTTCGTTCAGGTGTCTCACTAGTTACAACTCTCAGTAAATAGTAGGGCTTTGGTATTTTCATGCTGCACAGGATGGCAAAGCACTGCTTTTCTCAGCACCTCTTGATTCCCCTCCTGTCCCCACTTATTTACTCCTTGAAGTCAACAGAAGTTTTGGGTGTGTAGAAAAAGAAAAGGAATTGCATCAGACTGCAAATATATCAGCATTTTCTGCTGAGCATTCATTTACTGGCAGCCTGGGACACGCCGTGGGTACCTGACTGGAGCTGGGATTCTGCAGAGCCCATGGAATTGCTGGGGGCTTTGCAGGTGCTTTGGCTATCCCTGCTTGGTTTTGTCCTTGATTTAATACGTGCCATGGAGCTGTTACACGCTCACTGAATTCCTCATCCTTCCCATATTTTAAAGAAGTGTTTCATTACACACTTGTGCAAAAATCCTTTGCTAAGAAATGCAAGAGAAGCCCAAAGTAATGTGGGCAGTGGGGACTGTGTATGTTTAACATGAGGATTAACTAAGTACAAATAAAATGCTGCAGCTTATTCCCAGCACAGTGAAGTCTGTAGGAGGGAAGAGACTTCCCCACAAATCACATAAAGTAAGTGTTAAGACAAAGCTGTTTTTATTACTTTGTAGAGGTTTCAACTCATTCATCACCAATTTTTATGCATCCTTTGACTCTTTACTGGATTTTTACACTCTGTCTAAGCCCTGTGGGGTTTTCAGATTTGCTCTTTCAGTGCCTTCCTCCCCTTGAGCTTCTTCTCCCTCAGCACAAACTGCACCTGAGAACGTTTGAGTTCAGGCCGAACTTTCGAACCCGTGACGTCAAGCTGGTTTGGAATTAGGCAGAACCAGTTTGCCCATCCCTCGCTGTAAAAGGGTTAAGCCTCTAAACTATTGAGAGCCAGGGCAGGGAATTATGAAAGGAGCCCCTGTTTTATAAGCATTTGTATTGCCAGTGCTTGAATGCCCGTAATAAGAGGGTTGTGCAGTGATTAATGACTGTGTTTTACACGCTGACGATGGATGATGTGTCTCATTGGAGGAGCCATTTATTTTTATTCAGGCTCCTCACCCAAGCAGTGCTGGAAATGAGATGTAATGTCTTGGTGGGAGTGTGTTTTGTTCTCAACAATTGCATGAAAGGTGACCCACGGAGAGGAGAAAATAATTAATAAGATGCCTTTTTCTTTCCTCTTTTTAGTGTGTGCAAAGACAACTCACATAATTATTTTTTTATATGGGATTTTATTTTCCTTTCGAGATTCTTATTTTGTTCCCTCCAAACTGGGAACGAGTTGGAATGTGTTGACATGCTGAAACTTTACAAATTTCAGAGGGGCAAACTACTCAAATGCCCTAAATTCCATTGGTCTTTGTTTTCTTCTTGTATTTTTAATAAAGGACTAAAATAATTTGAAATCTTTAGGTATTTTGAGCCAATTCTTGTATTGAATTATAAGTTTCTGATCTTGCTTTAGTTTCAGCTGCACTTTTCTCCCCACTATGTCATTGTGTACACGTAAAGGAGGTGGTGGTGGAGTGTTGGTGGTGGTTGGAACACACGGAGCAGACACGGAACTCATCTTGTTATTAACAAACTATACATTTATATCTGTATGGATTCAACATTGCATCCATCTAAAGTCGAGATTTTAATTTCTGTAAAATGGCTTAAAGAAAGGAGGAAAAGGATTTAAAAAGCACTTTTTAATTAATTTGAGAAAAGCTAGTTCAAGACAGTGAAATGAGTTGCAGCATCCAAGAAAATCTTTCTTAAGTTCTACATGAACTGAAAATCCTTCCCAGCAGATCTCCTGGGATGAAAACAGAGCCAGCTGTGGGCATGGCATCAATACTTCAACAGAGAGCAAAACATGAGGAGGATGTTTACAAAAATGGTCAAATTGAAACTGTTTTTTTCATATGTGCTTCACCAAACCTGAGCTAAAGGCTCTCAGAATTTGAAAGATCCCTCAAAACTGTCACACCATTGCTGAGCAAACCAAATCAGTTCAGGGAGATGGGTCAGAAGTGTTGGTTGTTTTGCATTGTAGAGTAGTAGATGCCAATAATTGCCTAAATTCTCCAGACAGCTTAATATTACAGGTGGGGTACAGCCCCTCTTTCAAAGGTTAATAAAAATACTGGGAATGTCCAGATTCTGTCTGCTAGAGTTTCATCCCAGCAGCGCCCCATAAGAGTCTGGGAATGGTGATATTTGGGAAATATAAAAAAACATTCCCTGCAGACTCATTTAGAGCAGCAGCATCACGTTAAAATTGGCAGCCACAGCTGATCTTGGGCAGAATATTTTTCTTGGGTCAGGGGAACTTTCGAAAATTGAGTTGAAAAAGAGCTATTTTGGTTTGAAAAACCACGCGCTGCATCTGTGCCTGGGATTGGAGGGGTTCCCGTGGAAACATCGAGGGTTGCACAAGAATAGGACACAGGCATGGCTTCCAAATTAGCATATATATTAATGGCACATTAAGGGATTTCGTAATCCTGTGACACAAAGGAGAGTTCTCAACACAGGGCTCACGCAATCTATTAATGGGCAACGTCTTCAGCAAGATAACAACACCTCTGCCCCGCTCCTGGCTGCTCTGGCAGTCCCTTCCAGCCCATACAAAGTGCTTTGCTGGGTGTTATCTCCCTCATTTTGCACGTGGGGAGAACAGAAATCCAGTGGGTTTCAGGGATTTGGCTGAGGTGGAACATTAAGGCAGTGGCAGGCTTGGAAACACTGTGCCCAATGTCCACTTTCCCCAAAATCTACACCAACTGAGCAAAACTTTGTTCTTTTGGTGCTTTATGGGACAGGGTAAAGTCGGTGGGAATGTGACAATATTCCCACCAGCCTGGAGCTGTTTCCAGTGCCAGTGGGAGCTCCACACCAACCCATTTTGGAAGGAAGAAAGGGCTGTGTTGTTTTTTTACCTGTTGACTTCTCTGATGGGTATTTAAATGACACTATGGAGGCCCAACATACCTGTGGAACACGGTGACTCTGCATTCCACAGTGACAGGGCCATGGAGATCTGGAGGGAAACAGATGTGCTGATGGGTGAGAACCAAGGCTTGGACTCCAAACCCTCTGAATCTTAGACTGAGGGAGGGGTTCCCACCTGGATCCCTAAATCAGAGTGTTTCTATGGCATGTCTGCAGTTCTAGACTGGAGCTGCCAGGAACAGCTTCTAACATTTCTGCCCATAATGGCATTAATTCACAGTTAAAGCTGGCAGAATTTGGGCACTGTTGAAACCTAATTCCATCTCTTATGATTAATTACAGCCTGTCTCCACCCAAAGTTTAATCTTTATTTTTCTGGAGATGTGAGAACAGTGTCTCCTTGTCTGACTTCCTATCAGAACAGAAAAAACCTGCAGGCTGATGTTGGACATGAGTGGGGGCTTGTATTTGGGGCTTGTATTTGCAATCCCAGAGTGTTTGGGGTTGGAAGGAACCTTAAAGCTCATCCAGTCCCACCCCCTGCCATGGGCAGGGACACCTTCCACCAGCCCAGGTTGCTCCAACCCCTGTCCAACCTGGCCCTGGACACTCGGAGGCATCCAGGGGCAGCCACAGCTTCTCTGGGCAAGAAGAGTTCAGGACACCTAGAGCTCACCAGCTGGAATTTCTGGCTCATCCTTCTGTCAGAGCTGTGGTAACTGCGAGAACCTTGTCCCTGCTTTGCTGACACGGACGTGGTTTCACACCTCCACAGCACTTTGCAACTCCAAGATTGATGTTTTTCTCATAGAACTGCTGGTTCTGGGTGTGTCCTTTTAGGGACTGCCCGTCCTTGGTACATTTTCCCAGCCTGCTTTTTGAGATTGGATGAATTTCAGTAAAAGTGAAACTTGCTTTGTGTTTCAGCTGAAAAAGCCCAAACCACCACCGACGCTGAAATGAATGGCCTGGGCTTTGGCTACTACAAATCAAGCTGGACCAGACAGTGCCCCCTGACTTAGAGTGTCCTGAACTGCTCTTTGGAGTCCTCTTGGTCCTTCTGCACCACGAAATGGGCTGTTGGTTGTCGTGCTTTGACCCTGTGCTCTGCTCACAGTGACAGCACACGTATCATGTGCTGCCTGACAGGCTCTGTCCACAATGTCTGCAGGACTGAGTGCAGCTTTCCTTGTCCTCACTCACTCCTGGGCCACATGGCAGGCTAATTAAACACAGATGTTGGAGTATCAGTTTGCCTGGCGATGGGGGTGTAACCCTTGGGAGCATCCAGGTCCGGGTGTCCATATGGAACAGCTACGGCTGCAGGTGGGGGGTGAAACCATGACTGAGGGGTCTTGCAACATCTCCAGCTCATGACTGACTGTATACAATATAAACAGACCTGCAGTCAAGGAAGCTGCTTTGTGAATGAAGTTGCCAGCACTGATTTTTATGTTCCAGAACAGTTGGTAGAAAAGTTTCTATAAAGTGGAAATTGAGCTGTATTTTTTCCTCCATCCAAAAAGTGAATGCTTAGCTGTCCTTTTTGGGTTAAGGTTGAATACAGGGGGTGACATGGGTGTGCTGTTACTTGATGTGAAGGGAGTAAAAATAGCCATGCCCTGTGCTGGTGGAAGCTGCGACATAGTCTTTGTCAGCTTATTCAACCAAAGAAATCAGGTTTGAAGGAAATGCTATTCCAAGGTGCTTTAGATTCTGATAATGGGGCTTCAGCTTCCTGGAATAACTCTGTGATGTTCATTATGCTCAGCTTTGTTCCCTGTCTCTCCTCCTTACCCAGCCACAAGAGCTGGGTTAAGATCCCTGATCTAATTGGCAGCCACAAAGGACGGGCAGGCTGTGAACAAAACCTGCTCGTGTATCATTTGCATCCTTCTAAATTGCATTGTTTGTGCAGCTGTTCGGCCAAATCGGCCACAGGGTTTATTTTCGTCCATAGAGGAAACAGAGATGAGTTTTCTCTCTGCTAGGGCAGATGCAAGATCAAAGAATCATATATGCAGCTCAGAGAGACCAACCTCTCTGCTAAATGTGTCCTGATGGGGGCAAGATTATTAATAAAGCAACCCTTGAGATGATAAGCCACAGTTATAAGAGGCAGAGGCTTTGCCAAGATGTGACAGGTCCCTTTCAGGTTGACAGTGGGACTTGCTGAAGTCTCCCTTTCATTTCAGCCAGCAGGAAAAGAGGGGGATGTCTGTGTATTTTAAACACTGATCTACTCTTCTCCTGGGAAGAAAAAAGCATTTTCCAAAAGATCCATCAGGCAAAATTTACACAGCGTGGTGTTGGGAAACAATTGCACTCTCTTCCTTCCCATGTGTCACTCAACAGTGTGTTTTAGAGCTCGGAGCAGGAAGAGGTGCTTGTATTTATGGGCAGCTCTCTGCGGGAGCTCACACAAGGGTGGGCTTGAGAAACCTGAAGAGTGCTTTTGTGTGCACAGCCAGTCAGCTGGCCAGGGCTGTGTTTGCTTATGATGTTGTGATAATAATTAACAGAGCAGGAAGTGAGGGGCTGATTGATTTATGCACTCATGGCATTGTGCCTTTGAACTTGGACAGAAACTGTGAAATCCTGAGAGGAGGCAGATTTATTTCTCAGATGTGTGAGGACGTAAGAATGGCCATAATGTGTGAGCCCACAGCCCATATAGACTCAGAGCTTGGGTGGTGGCCAGGCAGGGATGCTCAGGGAGCCCCAGAAACTCCACCCTCTCAGTTCTGATGAGCTTTTCTCAATCCAAGTCCAAATCTTGCTCCTTGACCAGTGACACCATCTGGACAGGGGACTGGATTTGGCCTCCTGCATTGCTCCCCAGTGCCCCCGATGTCTGGTCATGTCTGTCACCAGGGAAGACAGACACTTGCTGCACCGTAGGCTGAGACACCCTGAGAGCTGTGTCATCTCAGCGCCGTGTTCCTCCTCCACCCCCAGAGCCAAGACCAGCCTCCCCGTAAATCCCTTCTGTCATCCTTGGGCTACTCTGCTTGTTCAATCTGGGTCCAACCAGTGATGGGCTCTAGAGCTGAGCCTTACCCTTGGTAGTGGAGGGAACACTCGGCTGAAGAGCTTTAACATGACTCAGTCCACAAGAAGGCGCTTCAGGCTGAGGTCAGTTAATGGAGCCCAAGAGTCCCTTGGTACAGGTCTGGTGGCTCCTATCCCAGGAACTCCCCTGCCCCCCTGAGTGCTGTCATTTATGGGGATGTGCTGGTGTTATTTCCCTGGGACTGGCGTGGCCTCGTCTTAGAACTCCCTTGGAGTCCCACCAGTGAGGATCTGGAATGGAGATTCACTTCCAAACCCACCATCCCCTGGGAGCTGTTTCCAGCTCTGATGGCCTTGGGCCCATATATCCCAACAGGAGTTTTAGGGCAGATCTGGTTGTGTTCAGTGCACCTCCTTTCCTATGGAGTGGGATTTAAAGGAATCATCAGCTAAAGTTGAGGAATCCCAGACAGATTCCCTTTGTGTAGCCTCAGACAAAGAGCAGGACCTCTCTGAGCCACGCTCCCTTTGGCTGGAGGGTGTGGGTTTGAGTCAAAGGGGGCACCCACCCAAAAGGCAGGTTGTCATGTGAGTACATGGAGCAGAATAATTCAGAACAGAGCAGTGGTGTGTCTTCTGATTCATCCTCCACTGATGAAGCCTCATTTGCTGCAAAGGATATCTTGAGTGCTGGCCAAATAGATTCTTTAAATGCTTCTTAAAAACAAAATAAATCTTCTTTATGTATACATTTTCCTCTTCACTGAGGATCTGACAAGGGCCTGGCACACTCCCCTGCTTGACAGACAGCCTGGAAGAAAGGCTGTGTGTGCAAGGACAGCAACCTGTGGCACCCAGGTGGTGCTGGCTTGTTTCCTTCCGGAAATTGGGAAGAACCTCGGCAGCTGAGCATTGCTGGGATACCAGGGAACCATGGCACAGTGACAGTCCCGGGACAGCAGCACAGCCAAGCCTTGCCACTCCAGTTCAACATGCATTCCCATCTCCTCCCCCTCTGACGGCCCTGAACAAAGGCAGCTGCTCAGAATGGTGATCACCAGCCCTGCCAGGAGGGTGCCATTCCTCAGGGATCTGCCATCCCTGGAGGCACTGATGCTGTAGGAGAGTTTTGGATTGTGGGGTTAGTATAGATGATTGCCCCCCATGCAGCCCTGTAAGATGTTCCACATCTGCCCTGGCAGCAGGGGCCGGATCAGTCTCAGTCAGGGAGGCTTTCGGGCTCCTCAGTTGTCCAAGGCCAATTTATTTACTGTCTTTACAGGGCCTTAAACATATAAAACCCCCCAATATGAATATCAAATGCCATTATTAAGTCAGGATAATTACCTTTCTGTTTGGTTTTTGTGGAGGCCTGTGGCACACACACCCTCCAAACTTACTCATTACTATGTGGAAGTTGATAAATTGCCAATGGGGACAGGCTTGAAGAGGAAAACCTGGATCTCACAGCTCCAAGGCCTGAGGAGATTTCATTTGTGGCTTTGAAATTGGGCTGAACTCACCAGAGCTCCAAGTGCTCCATAGCCTGGGGAAGGGCAGCGGGAGCTGTGTCCAGCTCCATCATCCCTGGGACCTGTTCTGGAAGTTGCATGGGGAGAGATGCTTTGGGGAAGAGCATCTTTTAATTTAATGTTTGCAGACATCAGAGGTTTTGTTTGAAACTGAGTGAGCTGAAAAGCTACTCCCTCAAAAAACTGATTGAAGAGAGACGGGATTGTTCTCTTAGGGAAGGTAAAACAGGACTCCTGGATGAGCCCCAATTTTCTCCCATCTGAGAAGCTGATGTCAAAATGTACCATTTGATCAGATGTCTCTTATTTCTGCCACTCACACTTGGCTCATACAAAAGGTGCAGGTCCTGAAGTACTGTAGAAAGGATCATTTTAGCTGTGCTAAAATTAGCTGCACTAATTTTTTTTTTTTTTTTTTCCTGCTTTCTGTGTTCCTTCTGTGGACACACACAGGTGAAATCCTGGCTCCACAGAAGCTCATGGGCACTTTGCCATGGCCACCAGTTGGGTCTGGATTCCTCCACAGTGGGGAGAAGCCAGTTGCTACCCAGCAGACTTTTTGCTGCGTTGCTGATTTGCATTTAATTTTTGCAAGACTCGTGGTCCTTGTCAGGCTAATGGGGTTCATTGCAGTGAAAATAGAACATGGCGTGAACTGTACCTGCAGTCTTTGGTTGAGGAGCAATTAAACTTTCCTCCAAGGAACCTCTCTGATGCTATTTTGGAGCCCCAGCAGTGTCTGTTCGTGTTCCAGCTCTGCACTTAAGATTTCAGGGTTGAGAGCTCTGTTTTCCTGTGGCCTCCGTGACATGATTCCCATGGAAATTTTGTCTCTGTGCATTTGGACTGAGTCTTGAGACTATTTTTGGAAGCTTTCAAAACGTCCCAGAAGTGCCCTTCACCTCTGCTCTTGTGTAAAGACTTTGGCTCCAGCTTAGCTACAACTGTTTTCACGTGTAACCAAAGAAAAAGAGAACAAGTAGAAAAAGAAACAAATCCAAAGACAATTCTCCTTTCCCAAAACAGGGTTAACTCTCAGTGACTGAGCTCTGAGTGCTGGAGAAGAGGAATGGCAATAAAGAGCAGTTTTAAGCACTCCCAGTTCCAGGATTCCTATTTAATATATAATAATCACAGAAAAAACAGAATATAGAGTTGAGAAATTGGCACCTGTAAAGGCTCCAAGGATCTCCTGAAGGTTTCCCAGCTATTCCAATATTCAAAGAGGTGTAGGAAGTGTAAAAGAGTATCTGAGGGTTGTCTTACAGTAAGACTGGAAAGCACGAGAAGGGAATCAATGTCTGAACTGGTCGATACAAAGGGTTCCTGACAAGTTACCTGCCACCACCTCTCTGGCCAAGCTTTTTTTACGGGGGTGCCCTCAGTGGGGTTTCTGATGGACAAGAGAGGTGCTGCAGGTCCATGTGGTGCCTGCTGGCTGAGGAAGCTCAGCAGAGGAGCACAGCCCTTGCACAGGAGTCCTGACAGGTCCCTGGTCAGCCTTTGGCAGCTCTGGCACCACCAGCCAAGGCCAAGGAGCCCACTCTGACTCAGAGGACATCCCGTGTCCTGGGCACACAGTGGGCACCTGGCTGTTGTCTTTAGCCACTTGGCTCCTGGGCCACGTTGAGTTTCTGGATTGTGCCAGCTCCCTGCAGCTCTGGCTCTGGTGGTATAATCCAGCCAAGATCCATGAGAATGGCACAGGTGGCAGATCCAAGCTTTTGGGAGTCTGTGGTGGAAAAAGGAGATGTAACACCCTCCCCACTAAAGCAACTGTGTGTGGTTCAACTAATTCTCAACACTTCCTTGCTTCCTTTGCCTTCTTTGCTTCACTCAGGGCTTGCTCCTCCCTGTCAGGAGGCTGCCTGCTCCTTCAGCAAAATGCAGCTCTTTGCTAAACGAACTCAACTCCTTCTGGGTTTCCTTTTGTTTTGACACTCAGGAGATGATGGATTTATAGACCTTCCTGAGTCTTAAGTTCATTTTCTTTTTATTATTTACCTTTCAGTGCAGCCCATTCTGACGGAGATTTCATTCTGCCTTCGAGCAGGGCTGACCTGCCAAGAGGAGCTGATCCATAAATCTTTCCTTCCTTTTGCTTTCTTTCTTTCCAAAACAGCATTAGCTGAGTTTGCCTGGGAGGAAAACTGTTCTGCCATCGCCAGCAGTCAAACAGTGCAACTAATTAGTGCTTTCCCTTTTCCCTTCCCTTTAGTCTGTGTCTGCTGGGGTTGAAATGAATCCAGGGAGAAGGAGGAGGAGGAGGGAGGGAAAAAGAAGGGGAGAAGATTTGTTTGAAGTATTTATTTTTAATTAAGACTTTTGCAAGGCGATTTGGTGTAGTGGTGGTGGTGATACACACACTGTGTCATATCTAGTGGTCAGAAGAACTTTAAAGAAAGCAGGTGAGTAGAGATGGCTTCAGGTTGGTCATCTTGTCTAACACCTTCTTGGTGTTGCTGCTAAAAATCAAAACAAGCGAGAAAAAAAAACCTTGGGATACATTAAATCCCAATATATTTATAGGACAAATATTTTACATGTAATTAGGAAACAGGAGTCCAGGGTTCTCCCAGCCCTGGGTGGTTTGAGTGAGTCAATTCATTTCAAGGTGGTGTGTCAGTGCTTGGTGTAGATCTATTATTCACTGTCCAGGGGCTGCCAACACAGATAAATTTAAGTAGCAAAGCAAAACGTTTTCAGATCGTAGAAAACACTCTGCAGATCCAATGTCCTTTTCGTTTTTAGCTCTTGGTTGGTTCAAGCAGCAGAGTGGCCAGATGTTGACTTTTTGCAATGGACAAGAGCTTTCTTGCTGCTTGGAACTGAGATTATTGAAATTCTTAAGAAAGAACCCCAGGAAAAATTCTGTTGTTGAGGCGGCGCTGCCTCAGTTGTGAGCGCTGTGAAGTGTGGGTTACACTAATACTTCCCAAGCATTTAGCAGCAAAGTGAGCCCAAGACTTCCCCAGGCTTTGGGGTGATTAAGACTATTTCAATAAATAAAACTGGGACATTTCTGTATGAAGCCACTGTCCCTGTGAGGAGCACTGAGACCTCCTGAGTCCTAAACCACTGGTGGCTTTGGTGTTGTACGGGGGGTCTCTTGATTGTTTTTGAAACAGTGACCCACAGGAATTGTGTTTCTAGGGTAGCAAAGTCCTCATTTTCTGGCTTTTGTGGGAAGCTTTTTGGTTTTCATGTGCAAAAGACCAGTGGGGCAGGCTTGGAAAAGGTGCTCAGACAACTGTGCAGGTGAGTACACATTGAAACAACAACTGCTGGAACTGCTGGGAAAGGCAGGGATGGAAAGGAAAGAGCCCTTCACTTCCATTCACCCCACCCTGGGAGGCAGAGCAACAGTGCTGAGCAGACAAGAGCTCCTTGCCAGCATTTAATTTGTTGAAGATTAGGGAATTATTCCATTCTTACAATACCATGTCAGTCTCGAAATACCTTTGAACTCTGGGGGATGTGAAGTTTAGATCCAGCCTCAGCTTTGGCACTGTTTGGAAGCCAAGGCTTTATCGGGGTGAGAACTGTATGGGTGGTTTAAGGGGAGTCATGTTCATAGAGACAATGGGCTGGCTCAACTTCAGCGGCTTCTCAACTGTGGGATAACTAGATCCAGAGCAGGACACTGAACTTGGGCTTTTTTCCTTGGGATCTAAAAGCTGACTAGTGCAAAGCAGGGGTCAGGTGGCTCTGGTTTGCTCTGTCTGCAAGGAGAGTTGGCTGCTAAAGCACTGCCCCCTTTCTGACCTGGAGCTTTCCCTCCCTGAAAACATCTGCAGCCTTGAACCACCATGGTTCTCCAGATGTCATCCTTACTCCATGCCCCAACCACGCTGTGTCCTCCTCGGGCTGAGGGCAGAATGCTGAGCTTGGATAAGCTGGGCTCAACCTCAGCGGCTGATTTCATTATTTACAATGGTTTCTAAGAGCACTGTCACAACTGTTGGTGTCAAACCATAAGCAAAGGCTTCTCTTAGGGGCACAGATGATAAACAAATACACGACACTTGGTGTCAACAGCCTCCCAGATCTGTTCCCCACCTGGAGCTCGAAGCAGCTCGGCAGTTACAAGCCACGACTTGTGCACGAGTCGCGCAGCGGTTTCAGCAGGGCTGTAAATAAATTTGTGTCCTGACGTGGGCACCAAAAATAAGCCTGTGCTGAGCCTTTCTGAGCCTTGGGCCAGGGCACAGCTGCTGCTGAACGTTTGGGAAAACCAATCCCCTCATTCAGGTGCTCAACACTTGAAAAGGACCTGAACAAGTCCAGTGTCATCTGCTGCTCTAATAACTGAGCGCTGTCATCCCCTGCAAAAACAGCCAAGTCCTTGCTGCTGATTGGGGAAGGAGGAAGGCAGTTCTTTTCATCCTTATCCTACTGGTTATTAGAAAAACAATCTGAAGAGACTTTTCTCCTTGGTAAAGGCAGATCATAAACTCTGGGACTACTGTAACTATCCTCCCCTCACTCCAAGCCATCCCATGTGCTGCTGCCACAGCTTACAGGAAAGCAAATATCCCTAGTTGCTCTGATATCAAATAGGTTTTGCTGACCTCCCTTGAAGAAAGTTCCTTGTAAAAATCCTTTTGTCCAGAGGTTTTAGTCACTTGGAACCTTGCAGGGCTTTCTGAGCTCTGGTAATCTATTGCTCCTTAGTAATTTTGTGTTTTATGGAGAGCTCTGCTGGAAATATCTGGGGGTACAAGGGTAAAAGTATCAATTAACCAGTGCCAAAAGCCACCTATGAGCAAGGAGAGGAATGGAACAGGCTACAGAATAAGGCTTGGAGGATGAACCTATAGAGGAGCAGGAACTCTGTGACGGACAGGTTTGAACCAGGACCCCATAACAGCAGGATAAGGGAGTGTAGTAAGGCTGGATCCACTCCTTCATGGACTAAAGTAGGACATCACTTTTCAGTCTCCTTACTCAGAGCAGGTGGAACTGAGACCTGTGAAGCCTCTCCTCTTGGGCACTAATTTTTCAGGAGCAGTGGTGCAGGGCTGAGCCCAAGGTGAAGACGCCAACACAGCTCACGGCTGCCCCAGGACCAGCATGGTGGAAGTGGCTTCAGGGTTCCTGCAGGGGACTCTGGCAATGGAGGGGCCCTTCAAGAAGGGAGGAGGGGCTGGTTCTTCTTGGCTTCTTCGGCTGAAAGAGAGGAAATGGTCTGTTCCATTGGTGGGTCGGCATATTTTCGTTATCCCACGTGTCAGTGGGTGCTGACAAAGAGGACACAGGATATGGGAGCAGAGTCTGGTTTGCCTTCTGTGTAACTGGTGTCAGAGGGTGCAGAAATATCGGAGAGCACAGGATTAGTAGTGTAAAACAAAGGACAGCATGCTCTGTCCTTATTTATGGTCTTTGAACAGCCACAGAGGTTGTAAATCAAGGCAGAGTTTCTGCCAGGTCCCTCAGTGATGCTGTAGATCAGCACAAATCCACAGAATGAAAAGGTAGGTAAAGCTTTACACAAGCTAAAGGTTGTCTGGGCAATTCTGATCTCATCTCATCTCTCAAGTACATCCTTAGAGGTTGGAAGTGTGGAAGACTTTCAATTCAATGGAAATATTTAGATTTTTGGCATTGCAGAGGTGTGGAGGAGAAAGGATGATTTAAGTTGCGGTCTGTCTAAACCCCACAGCCACGGTCGTGCTCACATCCCAGTCTGTTGGGATTCGCAGGGCTTTGGCAATAGTTTCCCAAATGTGCTTTGTAAGTGGCTGGATTTTGCACAACTTGCCATGGCTGAGGAGAAAAGCAATGATCAACACTCTGTGGGATTCTTTGATGTCCCCTGAGCACCACAGCTTTCCTGGGACCTGGTTTCTGGGATCACAACGCTTTACTCAGGGAGGAGAGTAAGGAATACAGGTCATCAGCAGGCCAGGCTGGCAACTCCTCTCTTCCACAGTGAGGAGTTACTCACCACAACAGACTCCTGAGGTCTGCAGATCATTATTTTCATTAGTGGTGATTCATGGTGAGGGTTTCCTAATCAGGCCTGCTGGTGTAACATGTTCCTTCCACAGCACCGTTTATCTAAACATCTCCAAATACTTTATGTACGTTAAACTTTAATCCATGTTTTACCACCAGTGAAGTAGGTGAGGAAGATCATTTCCATTTGGCAAATGAGTGCAAGAAAGTGACTTGCCCAAGACTCTGCAGGTTGGTTGCAAAGCTGTGATCTGACAGTGAGTTTTTGTTTCCCGTACGTGGCCCTATTTCTCTGCCCAGATTTTAAGGGAACATTTGATTTCCTGGGGCAAAGGCTGAGCAGGAATCAGCTACAGCTGTAAATCAGAAGGCCTGATGTGAATCAGAACTTCCTCTAGTGCTTGGGAATGTTTGGATTTGTCATCCCAGAACGGCCCTGACCTGAAAATATTGGAGCAGAACTGGTTTGTTTATGGGGCTGGTATCAACTGGTTGGTGTAAGTTGTGGAGTTAAGAGTCAGTGAAGACCTTGTGGGATCTATTCATCCTCATATTCTATATGGTCAGTGGGGTCAGTGTGGGCAATGGAGGCTGCAAGTGTGATTCATGTGATGCAGGGAATGAGCTGTGACTTGAACTGTGTTGTCTCTTGGCTGGAAGGGGACATGAGGTGACTGTCTCAAGTGAACCCTGTCCTGGTGTCCACAGGGAAGCAAAGCTGGGAACTGAATGGGGACAGATTTCAACATTTGCTTGAAGTTTGATCTCTTGTGGTAATCAGACATGACTTCAGTGGGGTGTGTTATAACAGCCCCTATGAAGAGAAAAACCAGCCAGTGGAAAGGCAATCCTTCCTTGCCTGGGCTGACCTGGCAAGACCCCCAGCCCAAGGAAAGCTGTGCAGCTTGGAAGAATCACAGAGTAGGTGGGGTTGGAAGGGACCTCTGGAGAGCATCCAGTCCAACCCCCCTGCCAAAACAGGGTGAGCTACAGCAGGTGACACAGGAACTCATCCATGTGGGAAGGACCAGGCCAGAGAGGGGAACTCATTTGCTTGTGGTCATTTGGGGATGGTCCCACGCAGGGCTGCGGGTTGGACTCCAGGATCCTGGTGGGACCCTTCCAACTCAGCATATTCTGTGATCCTGTGATTTAACAAGCGAATGGCAGAGCCAGGACAGCTGTTCCTGTCTGCCTCCTGTCTCCAGGTGCTCCCATCACTTGAACACGTTGCCACTGAGCTGACCTTTCTCCCCCTCTGCTTCTCTCCCTGTCAGGCTCCCCCTCTCTGCGGGCGTATCCGCTCATCTCCGTCATCACCAGGCAGCCCTCCGTGGTCCCCCACCTGCTCCCAGCTGCCACCGGCTCCCGGGTGCTGCCAGCCCAGCCCTCCCCGGGCCCTGGGGGCTCGGAGCCCGTGCCCGGCGAGGCCCAGGGCAGCAGCGAGTCGGAGGCAGAGCAGCCCACACCCAGGATAAAGAAGCCGCGCCGCAGTAGGACCATCTTCACCGAGATCCAGCTCATGGGCCTGGAGAAGAAATTCCAGAAGCAGAAGTATCTCTCTACCCCTGACAGGTAGGTCAGTGGCTCACACCAGGATCAGGGATGAGCAGAAGGGCTGCTCCAGTCCTGCTCAGCTGTCCCCACACTGAACAGTCCCTGTGGATGTGCTGCTTTCTGGCTCCACAGAGAGGTCTCTGCATTGGCCAAGGCCGTGGGCAGACCACAAAATCATAGAATCTCTTGTGCTGGGAGGGACCCACAAGGATCATCAGTCCAACTCCTGGTCCTGCCCAGACACCCCAACAATCCCACCCTGTGCATTGTCCGAACACTCCAGGAGCTCTGGCACTTCAGAGCACGCTGTGATGGCAGCAAAGGAAAACAAAACTTTGGAGCTGGGGAAGTTTTTGATGAAGATTGAAGTATAACAACCTCAACTTCCCTGTCTTACCTTTCATGAGGCAGATTTCCCCAAACCATCCAAAGCTGGACAGCACTCAGTTTGACTTGCAGCCTGAACTCTGCTGGGACTTGAGATCCTCATCAAAGCCCTCCCCACTGCCAGCCCGGGGTGGGCAGGGCTGAGCAACACTCACAACATCCCCCTGGGGATGGAACAGAAATTCAGCCCTCTGCAGTCAGGAGCCTCCTGCAGCACATCAGACCCAGGGCAGCTGCACGTTAGAGACGGGCTGCTGGGTGGCCAGATTCAACCTGAAGGGTAACTTCTGCTGGGATCAAAGGTGACAGGAATAGAGCACACCAGTGGAAATGCCAGGTGGTGGTATTTGTGCTTGGAGCAGGTCTCCAGGCTCAGAGAACAGAGAAGGAGCTCTTGCTCTTTCCCACTCCTGCTGCACACGTGAAAAAAGATGGAGCCTGTCTTGCCCTGGGCTCTGGTGGTGGATGGCTGTGTGTCCATGGCACCTGAGGGCTTGGCTCTCCAGCTGCCTGCTGATCTGGCTCCATCCAGCACCTTGGGTCACAATTCAGTGGGCAGGTGGTGTGTCCTGTCCATCAGCTTGGAAAACAGAGCCAGGGTTGCCTGGAGTTGACTTCTGCCTGCAAAGGCACAGGCAAGTTCCTTGTCATTTGAAGGAAAAAGTGAGTTCTTAGGGACTACTTGGTACCACATGGGCAAACCAAACTAAGAGAGGCTTTAGCTTTTTTAAAGCCTTTCAATTCTACTCTTCAGATTTAAATTATAGGGAAAAGACCCATCCAATTTCTACAAAGTTTGTAAACCTAGAGAAGGTACAGGTAAAAGACCCATCCAATTGCTAGGAAGTTGGTAAACCCAGAGAGGGTTTGAAAGGTACCCCTGCATTTAAATTTAAACTGAAGATGGCATCTCTGCTGCCTGTCACCAAAGCCAAGGGTCACAGCAAGACCAGGCCATGGCCACCCTGTCTCACAGCAGAGTTCCTAATGCACTGACTCCTCACAGCTTCACATCACAAGGTGGTTGACACTTGCTGAAGCTCTCGAGGCTGTTTATTAACATTATCATGTGACTGTTCCTTGGCTTTGTACATGTTTGGGGCTGATGAGCAATTCCTGTCCATGTATCACGTCCCCTGTGTTTGTTTCCTTGCGTTTCCAGGCAGTGCTGGTGGCAGAGGTGTGTGGCAAGAGCTGGCACCCTGCTTGCAGGCAGTCAAAGAGTTACAGGACATGTGCACTAAGTCACCAGGAGTTGGCCAAGCTGTGCTTCTCTCTGTCAGCTCATGGCTGGAAACGTGGCGGCAAAGCAGTGGATTGTGATCTCTGTTCACTCCTGCAGCTTTTGGCCTGGAGAGAAGGTTGTACCCCTGGGAGGGCACTCGGAGCACCTGGTTTATTGGTAGTGAGGGAGTGTGGTGTGACAGGGCAATGACTGCCAGATTCTGCTCTTAAATAACAGCAATGACATCTTAAATCAATGGGATACAGACATTATGTGGTGGCATAACAAACCTGCAGGTCCAGAGTGATTCCAAAGTGGGGGAGAAGCAGGAATCCATGAGAGTGAGTTGGAGCCCAGGGAGATGGTGTGGGGGATGTGGGTGCTTGCAAATACAAGTGTGGTTGCCCCAGGAGCCCAACTGAAATGAGTTTTATTGTGGAAAAACTCAGCCTCGACAAATGTGCTCCCCCATCCAAAGGCAAGGAGATACTTGCCAAGAAGTCCCAGAATCCAGAACACTTTGGAATGTGGCTCTGATTTGGAGCTGTCCCACCTGCAGGACTCGTGTGACTCCGTGGGGCACTTTCCTGGCATTGCTGAGGATTTCCAACCCCATCCCTTGTGCAATTCCATTACAAAACTGCCACATTCATGTGCTGTCACCTGTAGGGAAGGATCAGGAGTTACCCTGAGCTGCATTTGCCTCATATCCCAGGGTTTAATATAGAAATAATAAATGGCTTCACATGAACTTGCCCGGTTGGAGATTTGTGGAGGATGAATGAGGATTATGGGCTGTCTGCCACTCAGACCCTGAAGCAAAACACGCAAATAATAAATTCCTTTATAAGCCCAAATTGCCTACAATGGCAGAGTGCTGATGAAATGAATAGATTTAGATGTACTCCTGCTCCATTAGAAATGGGAAAGGATTATGATTTATGTAGGTAGTGAAGAAGAAATGTGATACAAAGAGTACCACTTTCAAAGGCAGACTGATGCTGCTTCAAACACCAGAGGCCTGTTTTTCAGGGATGTGATGTCCCTAATTCATGGGCAAACATGGAATGTCAGCAGCTGGAGTGCAGCAGGTTTGTGTTTCCAAGAGGGCAGGCAAACCTTGTGACTTCTAGGAGGAGAAAAGGGAACAGAGTCTGAAAACACCTAAATGCTCCCATTTCTTCCATAGGAGCCTCTGTCTTTACATCCTAAATTTATGGTATTTACTGCTTTTGTGGGACTGTTCTCAAAACGACAGATCAGAGAGACATTGTTGAATGCTCTTACAGTGTTGGATTGACTGTACCTGGCATCTGAGCTCTTGTTGTCCTCTGTAAACTCATTTCAGTGTCTGTTTTGTCTCCCAGGCTCGACTTAGCCCAGTCCTTGGGGCTGACTCAGCTCCAGGTGAAGACGTGGTACCAGAACCGTAGGATGAAGTGGAAGAAAATGGTGAGTGGTTCCTTGTCATGTCCCCATGGTCCTTAAAAACTTGCAAAAGAACAGATTTGAAAGCTGAGCATCATGTCAGTAACTTGAGTCTATTTATACCAAGTTTGGTTTTATTCTTGATTGTTTTTCCTAGAGATTGTCTCTTTTTTTAACGTGTTCATACTGCAGCATGTGTGGTGGGCAAGGGGGGACCACAGGCAGGAGGAAGGATACAAAGCAAAGGGGTGAAAGAAATGAGAGTAGAACAGAGGGAAGAACCAAAATATCTCCTTTGCTTTTTTGGCACTCTTGTGTTCTCAGTGCTTGTGGGATTGGTTCTGTGTACAGACAAAAAAGATTGTGCTGCTCTGTAGAAAACAGAGCAGTTTGAGAGCTGATATCATTAATTCCTGCCTTCCATCTCTTCCTTTCTCCTCTTTCACTTGTCCTCAGCTTCGTGGCCCTTTCCCAGTTAAAATCTTTTTAGAAAGGAGAACCATGCAATAAATCCTGGTTGGGCACCACGGTGCTGTGACATTCTCCAGGGGAGGTGTTCGTAAATTCTGATCTGGGAGAGGACATGCAGTTCCAGGCTGTTCCTCGGAATGTATGTGACAGTCACTGCCACTTCAAACCCTTTTGGGATTAGCTTAGATCCAGATCTTTGGCTGGAAGTGTCTTGCTGCTGCAGTGGTGGTGTGAAGGGAGAGGGCATTAGACAGGGGAACAGGATGGAGTTCAAGTTGATCCTGATGGTTCATCTCTTTACTCCAGGTGCTGAAGGGGGGCCAGGAAGCTCCAACAAAGCCCAAAGGCCGCCCAAAGAAAAACTCCATTCCCACCTCGGAGGAGATTGAAGCAGAGGAGAAAATGAACAGCCAGGCCCAGAGTCAGGAGCTGGAGGGATCTCAAGCCCCCGAGGAGCCTAAACTGACAGAGGAGAAGCCAGAAGAAGCCTCCTTGGAGACAGAGAAGCCTCAAGAACATATACCAGAGCCCTCCTCAGAGGAGACTACACCACTAAGTTAAAAGGGAAAGAAAGGAGGGAAAAAGAAAAGCAAAAAAGAGATAAAAGAGAAAAACCAAAACCAAATATATATATGTATATATATATTTAAATATGTATGTAATGGTGTGTGTGTACATATATATATAAATATATATATATATGTAGACCTTGTGCATAAGTCTAAAGATTGGTCACTTTGTGCCTTTGGGAATCAGCCATCGTGGGCCAGGTGGAACAAAGACATCCCATGGGAGTGGTGCCAACCTGTCCCTCAGGTGAGGGAGCTTTGGAATGGGGGCCTGAACGTGATTCCAGGGAAAGCACATGTGGAACCCCGAGACAGCTCCTGGAGAGGTCCCGGGGAAGGTGGGAGGCAGAGGTATGTGGCAGGGCTGGGCTGGAGGGCTCAGGTTGTTCCCTTGGCTTTATCCTTGCCCTGGAGTTGTGCAAAAGGACAAAGAGCTTGGCCTGGTCTCGGAGCAGGGACAGACAAGGAACGGGAGCTCCAATAGCACCATGTCCTCCTGTAACCAGCACTTCTTTCTGTCAGGGATGGGCCCGACTTTAAACAATCCTAGGAGGGGGCTCAGCCCCCAAGGTTTGCTATGGCCCAGGGTGAGCTCAAAGCTTCCAAAGGGAGATCCTTTCCTTGGTCAGGATTCCAATTGCATCTCTCTGGGTTGTTTGGGTGCCGTGTCTGTGAATTTGCAGTGATCCAGGATTAAACTTGGAATGAGATGAGGGTTTGGATTTGAGTCTGCTCCAAAAGCTTTGGGATGCTTGGATCTGGGGTTTTTGCTTTGGGCCCACTACTAATTTTTGTAGGTTTTTTTTTAAATGAACTTTTCAATGTTTTCAGGGTTTGGGGAGGATGATGGATTTCAGCAGTTGCTGCAGAAAGCTGGTGTTTGTTTAAGATGTGTGCCAAGAATAGATGTGCATCATGTTTCATAAAGTCTTGGTAAGGGTGCATTTTGCCCAAAGGCTGCAAGAGATGTATTAAGATAACCTTTATTTTTTAATTAAAAATTAAATATATAAATCAAACCATTGTCGTTGTTATTTCTCTTTCAGAGATTCTCACTTCAGTGTTAGACAGAGACTTTTTCGGGCTTGTTTTTTCTATTCAACAAAACCTGGAGAAAGGGGAGTCATCAGACTTTCCTGCACAGAAAGCTCCATGTAAACCTACTTGTAGCACCTTGCTCAGGTGAGGGTGTAAATGCCACTTGTCACTGGGTGACTGTGTCAGACCCAGGGCACTACTCCCTGTCACCTCCCCTGCTCCAGTTTTGGACGCCCAATTAATGTCCCTCTGTGACAATGTGAAGATGGTTTCTGAATATCCCTTTTTGGGGGTGTTGGCAGGGATTACACAGAGATTTCCAGTGCCTTATCCAAGGAGAGTTGAGTGGGGAGAAAGGGTTTCTTTTCTGCCCAGTTTCTTGCTCAGAGGTGTTTGGAAGTGTCTAATTACAGCTCTGCATCGTCTCTGGGATGGGATTACCTGAATCAGGTAACACTCATGTGGTGAAACTCCAGCTGCCTTCAACCCAGCCAGGGTGAGACATGCTCCACTCACCCTGTGTTTAGCTCACAATAATCCACTTTGGAAAAGGCAGCTACTGCTTTAAGTGCATCTACAGGTTTGCACCTAAACCTAATCCAGACTTAGCACAGCAAGGCTCATTTACAAAGAACTTGGAAAATCCAGGTATTTGGTGCCTCTTTACGCTCCTTTTTCCTATGTGAGATGGAAATGGGATAAAACATTTCCCTCCTGCCAGTTGTGTTGAAAACAGCCGGGAGATGCAAAGTCTTTCCTCTGCCATTAAAATGCAGCAAAATTTGGTTGTCTTTGGACTTTTTTTCTTTCCATGGAGCCCTGACAGGCTCGTGACAGGCACAGTGAGAGGCAAAGGTGGTGGGGCGGGATTTTGGCACTTGCCTGGAGTGTGTTGTTTGCACATTTTTATCTGTGCATGTCTTTTTTCCCCTTTTCTTTCCAGAGCTGTGCTTTAGTTCAACCGTATCTATTGGCCTTGAAATGGCATTTAATTTAAAAAAGGCCTATGGCCTGTTTATACAGGAATTAGATTAGATGGTCTCTGAGATCTATAATCATCCTCTATTGTTCTTGGATAGTGGCATGAGCACTCTTATCTCAAAATAAAGTGTTTGCACAAGTCTGAAATGCCACAGTACTCGGGGAGGGTGAAGAGAGCAATTTACTGGAAATAATTTGTCTAATGAGTTTCACCATCAGATTACAAAAAAAACCTCTGTGCAAGAATCTCTACTCCATTGACTTATAACCCTGAATAATTGATTAAATCAAATTTTAGGTGCAGAACGTTCTAGAAACAAAAAGCTGATTGTCAGGGAAGGCATCAAAGATATTTTGACTTGTCTGGGTTCAAAGTGAAATACAGTCAATCTGTTCTCAAGACCAGGCTGGGCAAGGCTTGGAGCAACCTGGTCTATGGAAGGTGTCCCTGCCCATGGCCGGGGCTGGAATGGGATGAGCTTTGGGATCCCTTCCAGCCCAAACCATTCTGGGATTATATTAATTTTTCAAGATAAATTTCAGAGATGTGTTTGAAACACAGCATTTGGGAATTTCAGTATCTGGCCTTTCATTCAACCCAAACATATTCCACACAATGATAATGGGTGTGGGTTTGGTGGTTTTTTTGCTTTTTGAACCCAATGGATTTGTCTAAATTCCTGAAGAATTTTGGTAGATTTACATAAGAAGAAACAAGGGGAAAAAATCGCTTTCTTGCCCTGAACTAGAAAGTGGTGTAGGGGGTTTCTGTGCTATCCAATGAAATGGATAAGTATGAAGATAAAAAATTTCCAAAAATTTTAAGGATATGTGTCTAAACCCCAAGCAAAGCAAAGTTGGCCATTTTCCAGCCAAGGGTAAAGTGAGTTTTACAAAATGACATTTTCCACTTCCCAGATGAAAATAATTGCTTCTGACTCAGCCCCACTTTGCATTGGGAACAGTTCCAGTGATGTTTTAATTATTTTTTCCCCTTGTTAATCCCATTCTAATCACTTATGAGTCAATCTGGGTGAAAATGCAATACTCCAACTGCCTGGGCTAGTTTTTAATGAGTCCATAAGACACTGAAGATGTTTTTGTTCCTCCTTTGTCAGAGTAGCAATCTCAGTATCTGATTTTTCCATGTGATTGTTAAGTGCAAAATGAGCCCTCAGAACACCCTCTGCTGCTGCTCACACTATGACTTTCACTGACTGTCCTGCTGACCTGCTGGGTGTTCATGGAAAGCACAATCAGAACAATCAGAAAGGTGTTTGGATGGAGAGGAAACA
Organism: Oxyruncus cristatus; assembly: GCA_013399855.1. NCBI lineage: Eukaryota > Metazoa > Chordata > Aves > Passeriformes > Cotingidae > Oxyruncus > Oxyruncus cristatus. The sequence goes on along the minus strand of VXAY01000882.1, from coordinate 526,654 downwards.
GCAGGGGAGAAAGGGGGAACCATTGAATTATTTCTTGGCTAAATCTTTTCATCCTTGTCTGTTCCATGTTGGAGTAAAACATCTACAGATTCTAGTGGAACTGAACATACTGATCCCAGCCACTGCTGGGAAGCAAGGGCTGCTTTTCCTCTTGTTTTAAGATTTTTCCTCCTTTGGGCTGATTTTTGGTGGAATGCCAAGAATTGAGCAACTCTTCCATTTGCCTTGGGCTGAGCTGAGCTGGGCTTGAAAGCTGGGCTGGAGGAAGTTCAGCTTTGGAGTTTAGCCCCTAACAGGGGCTGTGGTGCTGCCCAGCTCTTGTGGCTGTGAGCTGAGTTTGTTCCCAGCTCCCGAGACCCAGAAAGGCAAGTCTCTGTGCTGTCTCTGTGCTGTCTCTTGGCCTTCATTCAGATGTGAGGCCAAACTGCTGCTCCCTGGAGTGGGGACTGAGGGAATGTGCTCAAAGAGGCTTCCCCTCCATCCACAGAGTGACAGCAAAGGGCTGTCCAGAGGCCTTTAGTGGGACCTGAAGGGGGTTTTATTCCTACAAAAGGCTGTTGAGTGTTGTGTCTCCCAGGAGCTGCTGTCCCAGGAGTGCTGGTTGCTCATCCCACAAGTCTGACCAGAGGCACGAGCCCCTGGGGTTGAGCCTCCTGAAGTTCAGGGGTGTTTGGCTTCCAGTTCCAGTCCTGACAGTGAGGAACAAGCCCCGGTGTTGAAATCCAAGCTCCCCTGCAGGGATGGAAACTGCTCATATCCGGAGTTCTGGCTGGGACCCACCTCTGATTGTACCCACGGCTGAGATAATTCTGCAGAGCTCTGAGCTCATCCTGCAGGATGGTTCCCCCAGGTCCCAGCAAGGATGAACAAGGCAAAAAAAAAAAAGTCTGGATTCATTTAACTCCAGGCCAGTACAACCAAACTTGGGGTTCTGGTGGGTTTGCAGTTCCCCCCTCTCTCCATCATCTTTCTTCAGCAGCAAAATGGAAAAGGACAGTAAGAAAGGAGTGAGTGAAAAAAGGGGGGACAAGGAGCAGGTGAAAGAAAAAGCAAAAGGGAAAAGTTTAACTGCATCCATCTACATGATGAAACTACATGAAATATAAAAATCAGGGGGAAAATAATTGTGGTGAAAAGTCAACTGTTTTTTTGGACAGATAAAGCTCTATTTCTGTAAAGAGATTTTTCTGGGTTTTAGCTACATGTGATGATGACTGACAGGTTTTTTCATAAGTTTATTTTTATATAAGTTAAAGTGTAGCTGGGTAAAGAACAGTTAGATTAGACTTAGGCTACAATACTGGATTTGAGCCCAAATTTGTGTCTTGACAAAGGGAGAGATTTGGTGAAGCCTAGATCCTACAGAATCTTGTTGAGCATGGATATTCCATGGGAACCCTGCTCCTCTTTCTTCCCAGGGTCTGGTACTGCCAGGGAGGACTTACCAGGTTTTATTGTAAACTGAAGAGGTGGTTTGGGGGCATTAATCTTTGGAGCAGAGTAGCTTTTTGTTTTTACACTGAAGTTACCATTTAAATCTCTTAAATTCGAGATCTTTGGTTAAAATTGCAATCAAAAACCCCACCAAAACAACAAAAAAACCCACTCAACTTGTCACTTGTCTTGTGTCTAGGAATCTATAACTAGATACAAGCTTTAGACCTTGAAGTCTTGGAGTTTGAGTTTGTGAGGGTGATTTTCAATGCAGGGCTTTGAACCCTAAAATTTAAATATATTTTCCCCCAGCAGAAACAGATCAATTTTGGTTGTTGGGGTTTTTAAACCAGTTACCCAGTTTCTAGGCTTTCCCCCAAGTTCCAGACCCTTCCCATATTGTGAACCTCCTCTGATGTACTGTCCCAGTGCAGTGGAATGATTACAGACACTGCTGGGAAGGGAACCTCTTATCACTGCTGGGATCTGCCCCAAAGGGAAAGGGGGCTCCAAGGGGGAGGGGGCTCCAAATGGAGAAAGAGGTGGCTCCAAAGGCAGAGGTGCTGTTCCCATGGGAGAGGTGCTGCTCCAAAGGCAGAGGTGCTGCTGGGCTGCCAATGGACAGGGAACCCCCAGGCTGCTCTGGCAGGTCAATTCACTGCTGGAAACACCAGAGCTCTTGTTTTGTCCAACAACTGAGAGTAACAGAAAGTGTTACTCAGGAAGAGAGGTTCCTGAAATCATCTGCTCCTGGATAACCTTCCTGCAGGCAGTCGGGAGGAGGGGCCTTCCCTCCAGAGCTCAGCGAGAAACGAATTTATCAAGGACAAATTTCAGAAGCCGAAGTTTCCTGGGGAAGGAGGCGGCTGAACGTGCTGGAGCACCAACAAAACGGGAGGAAGTGCTGGTTACCCCTTGGGCAAATGCTTCTGGTATTTGCATAAACCAAAGGAACCAAACCCTTGTAGACAAAACAATAGTGAAATATTTCAGGCCTTTTGCAATTCCCACAGGAGGGCCATTAATGTCCTTCCCAAACAGGCCTTGTCAGGTGGTAAAGGTTGAGCTCCTGGACACTTCACCAGTCTCACCACACCCAGAGCCCAGCTCTTAAACTGAAGCAAAACCTTTATTAGTTGTATCAGAGCTGCAAAACCCAACTCTGATGCTGATTCTTACAGACCCCAATGAGCTCAGGCAGGTTTGACCTATGCAGAAGAGACCCTGCAGCCCTGTGAGATGTCAGAGAGGCTGTTGCAGAGTGGGAATTAAGTTGGAGCAGGTTGGAGAGCTGCCTGCGGTCAGTCAGGTCCTGGTATTTATGCAAGAAGGAACCCAGTGGGGAAAGCTTTCAGCAGCATCCTTTCCTGTCACAGCTTCGCCAGTTCCTCCAGCAGTGTCACCTCGTAAATCTGATATTATAGTCCTGCTCTTACTTATTTACTCCTACAGAAGTAATGGGAAAGAAGAGGTGTCAACTGTCATGAGAACAGCAGGGCTTTATCCTTGAGGCTGCTGGATACAAACCCTGCAGATTTTTGGGGCTTTCAAGAACTTTTTAGCAAGCCAACATTGAGAGGGGACGATTATCTGTAAGGCCAGAACACACAGTTCTCTGTGGAGCTTTCCTGGTGCCTCTGCAGAACACAGATTCTCCTAAACATTTAGTAGCTAAATGAGGAGCTACCTGGATGTGGTGGATTATAAGTGGTAAATACATCAGCAAGTCACAGGCTGGGGGTTCTTGCTCACAGTGATTGTTAGGAGCTGGTGGCACCAGCTCAGTCAGGAGAAACTTCTCCTCCATCCTCCATCCCTGACCTTAAGTGCACGTACAAGCCTTGGTGCCCTGGGTCTAAGGTCCTGCCAGGAGTTGAGTTTCCCTTTCCTTACTGGAAGTTTGGATTGCCCACAATTCCAGCTCTCTTCCAAACCTTCCTGTCTCTGCCCCTTCCTGGTCAGAGTTGTTCCCATGGGAGGTCCTCTGGGCTTTGGCAGCTGGGGAATTGCACCTCCTGGGATTCTGGGAGCTGTGATCCACCCATGCTGGTGGGTTCAGAGCAACTGGCACCTGAGGCCGCTCCCAAGCCACAAGCTCCATAGCAGGACAAGTTCTGTACCCAGAACAATCTCTCCCTTTTTCCTGTGCCTGTGCCCATCCCTGGGTTGGTGTGGGAGGACCGGAGGAGCCCAGCTTCAGTCTGAGAGACCTGACCCCTTGCAAACAAGGGATGTAGAGCACCAGCTCTGAAAACCTCAGAGCAAAGATCTGGGCCACCTCCCTTTCCATGTTGGGATTTGCACCCAGGAGCTGTTTCATGGTGAAAATTAACAGCAGCTAATCCATAACGTCATCTGCTCCTCCACATGGAGGTATTTCTATTATTTGGGTGGGGAACATGACTCAGAGAAATTATTTCCTCTCCTGTCCATGCTTCTCATTACTGAAAAGACAGTGGTATTTCCCCCTCTGTTTCATTTTGTAGTATGTAGGATAATGATGCTGAGGAGGTGTCTGATAATGGGATTAGAAGCCCAGACTGGGAGTTACCTGCCTTATTCTCTGTGTGCCTCAGTGAATATTTACCCCTGAGGTAATAATTAGATTCATTCATGCGGTGGAAAGTCACCCATGGTGCAGTGAGATGAAGATGTCAGAGAGCAGAGCACGGCTTGGCATTTGTTCCAAGTTCCAGGAGAGAGGGAATAAGTCATTCCTGAAGCATCAGCCAGTCATTTCCCTGCTCGGTCTGAGGTTCATTGTTCCCTTTCCCAAGGACCTGCCCCTCTGCTCCTGCCGTGTCACCACCAGGGATGAGCAACAGACCATGAACTTGATCCTCCCCTTCATGGAGCTGTTGGAAGGCTGTGGAACACTCTCCCTGAACCCCTTCCCAGGGAATGCTCTGCTCCCTGGCTCCCAGCCCCGGGCTGGATTAGGCCAAGCATGCTGACCTTTTGGACACAGCCCATCTGCTCTGGCAGCGATTTGTGGGGAGCCCGAGGCAGCAGAGAGGGAGCTTTTCCTGATTTCCTCAGTGCTGTGGGCAGTTTGTGTGGGACAAGGGCCAAGATGAGGCTTCAGACTCTGCCTTGGAGACACCCAGGAGAAATCCTGATTTCCAAGCCGCTCTCTGGAGGCACAGAGCCCTTTGGAGGGTGTCACATGCGTCTCCCCAGCTGTGGTTCCCCTAAGTCAGGACTTACTGCCCATCCATCAAAGGCAGGATGCTTTTTTTCTTCCAGAAAAACAAAGCTTTCTAGATTTTCTCTCTTTTTCAAGACCTGTTGTTAGCCAAGAAACCAAACTGTAGTTGTGGGCAATAAACCTGGAGCAGGTAAACAGGGGAGTGTTGCCAAACCACTGATGTTCCAAGTGCTCCTCAGAGCTGTGTGTCCTCTTTGGGGGATCCTATTTTTATCAGTTTTGTTTCCTGCTTGTTCTTTCTCACAGCTCACTTTGATTAAACTCAGAGTAGTTACAACAACATGAGACTGGGAAAAGGATACTTGTGAAATACAACACAACTGTTCCCCTTTTCCCTGTGCAACAAGGCTCTGTGTGTTAGTGCTGGGGGGGCTTTCAAGCTGGGATCCTGTACCATGGCAGGAGATAAAAGTCAGGATTAACTGGGTCTGTTGGGGTTGCACGGCCAGGTTGTTGCAGTTCCATGTGTTTGTTCATGCTTTCTCTTTCATAAATATTTCAGTCTCTGTTTAAACATAAATTGAGGGGTTTTGCAGGTTTCTACTCCTCTTGGAAAGCTGTTGCGGAGCCCAGTTCCCGTGGCAGCCCTTTGTTACATTTTCTATCTACACTTCTCTATGTCCCATTTCACTGCATTTTATTTTTTCCCTGGCATTGTCCACTAGCACAAGCAGTTCTCCCTCTCTGCTGCTTCTCTCCCTGGGTATTTAAAGCTGGGGATCAGATCTCAGAGCAGCCTTTATCCTGCCAGGCTCCTGGAGGCTTGTCCCATGAGATAAACTCCTTCCCAGGATCACTCCCATGTCCTTTTGATGCTTCTGTTCCAGGCTGGATTTATCTTTCTTGAACGCAGGTGATGAAAACTACACACACTGCTGCAGCAAAGGTCTCACAGCAGTGTAGCCTCCATCCCAGGCGTCTTATCTGGCTCATTTTGGTGTTCAAATTGCTGGTTTTTTGAAGGTGGGCCACCTGGTTTTTGCAGCCAGAGACCTCATTTAATCATTCAGTGATTACCACCCTCATGGTCTGCTCCTTCCCTGTCCTCCCTCTGTCCCCTGCTCCCGTCCTCCATCTCCTGTTTTCCTGCAGGTTGTACAATTCCTTTGGGAAATGGCAGTCTGACTCAGCTTTTTGTCATCAGCAAACTTTGATGGCTCAACACTGCTTTTACTGCCCATGGTTTTAATTAAATACTTATACAAAATTAGTCTCAGTCGGGATCCTGACCAACTCCGTTAATAACTTCCTTGAGCCCATTTGTCTCTCTCTGAACACGTTTTCCTGAGATCTCTGGACCCTCTCACACAACCCTCTGCTTTTGTCAGTGAAGTTATTAATTCCCTTTACAGCATTAGAGAGGCCACATAAATTGCTGGTGGACGGCCCTTGCTTTGTCTAGCAAATCCATTCTCCTGTTGAAGAGAGAGATTATCCACAGCAAACATCCTTCCACATTATCCCATTTCCCTGTCTCTCCTCTGTGTTTGGGGTTGCTTTATTTTCTGAGGCTATTCAAGTCTGTTATGTGAAATTTTCTTCCCAGTTTTTAAATACAGGTGGCATTTTTTCAGTGCTGTGTTGGTTTATTAAAACCTTTGCACTTGGGGTTTGTGGTTCTGTGATAAGGACCTCTGTGACATGAGATTTGTTTCTTACTGGATTGTAGTAGTTCCAGAGTTTCTGCCCTAATTTCCCTCCTCAGTCTGACTCTTGCTTTCATCAGTTTGAGGATTTGCCTTCATTTTTCCTGCATGGAATCAGGGTTACTGTTTCATAATGCAAATTTTGCTTTCCACCAGTCCTTCGTCTAATTTGGGAGGTGCCAGTGGATGAGGAACCTGCCCAGAGACAGGGAGAGATGGCTCTGCAGTGCCCACAGCACGTTTGTCTGACCAAAACCAGAATTCCCAGACATCAGCCCAGCCCTTTTTCTTCTGAGAATTCAAAGGTCAGGCAAACAGGGGCGGGAAATGGGAGCAATGCTGCTCAATACACTCCAAACACTTTTAATGACAATGTCCTTTCATATCTGCCAGTGATTTTTTTTTTTTAATTTTCTTTTTTAGTTCCCTGCCATTGTTAATCTTTTTTTCCCTCTCGCCCTCTGTGTTTATTTTTGTTGCAGATTTATTGGGTGCACAGTTAAGTGCCATTTAGCTTTGCAGAACTGTCATCGCCAGCACTTTATGAATGGGATCATTCACTGACAAACTATTTAAACACTAAAAGGGGGGAAAATTTACTGCTCCAGGTCAGTGAAGAAGCCAAGATCAACTGAAACTCAGCTGTGTTTCTCCTTGAACACAGGAATGTGATGAAGGAGTTTTCTTTAATGAATTCTCATCCTTAATTTATCCTCACACGTCAAACTGAATGTCACTGGTTTGCAGTGCTATTTTTCCTAAAATAATACTTTTTTTTTTCCTGACAGCTTGCAAGAGCCCAGAGATCTAAAAATGTGGTTGAACAGGCACTCACACACCTGCTAATTAAGGCTATGAATAAGCTGTGACCAGTCATGCAGCCACTGACAACCAGGCCCAGGCAGGGAAGATTTTAGGAAGAAAGCAGGGAGAGTTTTGGGGATCAAATGCAATCCTCCATATGGGAGCCTGGGAGCAGGTCGGACCTTTTCTCCTTGATAACCTTGAAAAAAAATCTTGCTGTCCTTTAATATTCCTGCCCCATAGCTGCCAGAAGGGCAGAGTGGTGCATCCTGTCTTCTGCCAACAGATTCAAGGGAATTCCTCCCTGTGAGGGTGGGGAAGCCCTGGCACAGGTTGTCCAGAGAAGCTGTGGCTGCTCCATCCCTGGAAGTGTCCAAGGCCAGGCTGGACGGGGCTTGGAGCAACCTGGGCTAGTGGGAGGTGTCCCTGCCCATGGCAGGGGGGGGGACTGGATGGGCTTTAAGGTCCCTTCAACCCAAACCATTCTGGGATTTTGTGATTCTGTGTCAGAGCTGATTTTTCCCTTGGAAACGTCTTCCATCCACGGAGCCTGGTAGCAACTTCTACAGGTCAGTGCCTAGACCAGTACAGTTATTACAAGTGGTTTTGTCTGCCCCCCTTCAGCTGAACCATCTCATAAGCCAGGGGAGTGCTGCTGGAAGCTGCACCTGCTTTATTTTCAATGTTCTTCTTGAAAGGGAATTGTCTCCCCCTTTTATTAGCATCATAATGTGTATAACCTTCAAACCAGGGACCAAGGTTGTCTGTTTGCTCATGTTATTTCTTATGTTTAATCATGTCCTTCACATCCTAATCTTTCATAGTTGTCTTTAATACCTTGGGAGTGTGTAAACATATATTTATACATGTGTGTGTGAGTGTAGGTTTGCAGCAGGACTGGACGAGCTCCAGGAGCGCAGCCGGTGGGGACTGCGGGGTGTTGAGTGAGGGAGCAAGGTGGCCTCACGTTTCCCATCTCTCATGTCTCTGATGCTCTGACCCTCTGAATTCCCCTGTTTTTTTTCCCAAGTGAAAGTTTTCTCTTCACCTGATCCCGAGATACTGCCAGGCTTAGAGCTCATTATACATGGGGGATCAAGTTGTATTGTAAAGTTGACAAAAATGACAATTTTATATATTTTCCTCCAGCAGTTCCATGTTACTGTGGAAGCTTTTTGACTAATCCACTCAGATTCAGAGTTAATCCTCGTGCACTTGGTATATTTGCGTGGAGGTATTTGAGAGATTTAAATGGACACCACTAACCCCTCTGGGGTCTCGTTTCTTAACATACCTTAGAAACTCAATCTCATGGAGGAAGATGAGACACAAAGGCTTCTTTTCTGTAGCAATCAGCTTTGATTTTACTCTCCTCACAGGGTGAAATCAAGAGAACAAGAACTCCGTGGCCATGACTTTAATGCTTTAGCAACATTAGTTAATGCAGAACTTATAAGTGAAGTGCCCATTTTACAGATGTGGAAGCTAAAAGCACAAAGAGCTGAAGCACAATTCCCAAAATAACAAAGACAAGAGTGGCAGGAGTGCAGAGCCCAGGGGTCCTGTCTGACAGCAGTGAGAGCATGGACGTGAGTTCAGCTGCTCACAAGAAGTGTCTTGTAATGCCTGCAAAAGTCTTTGGCCAGAGTTTCTCATAAATTCTCCTAAATTTACATGCTTTTGGTGCACTGGGAAATATTATAACAGACTTTCTGGTAATATTTTATCACCTGTAATTCTAGTCCAGTCAGCAGGTGCAGGAGGTGAGAGGTAGGAATGGGAGCAATTCAGGTCTGGAGTTGGATCATGAAACCCCACAGTCGTGTGGAACTTGCTGTTGGGGGTGAGTTGGTGAAGGCACCCAAAGCTGGACATCAACAAACTGGGTGTGCAACCCCCCCCAGAGCTCCTGTGGGGCTGTTCATCAGCCTGAGAGAGGTTCAGGTTGAAGCCACCAGCCCTTACTGAGTGCAACTGGATCTTCACAGCCATCTCTGGGGAAGCCATGATCAGCTTTGCTGTCTGGTTTGGGTCTGACTTCAGCTATTTTGGGCTCCACTCATGTGTTGCTGTAACTCTTGTGTCCACTTTGCCATATCAGTCATGTTCTTGAGCCAAATGAGCCAACAGCGTGGATTTCACCTGGATTTCATGGAAGTGTTGCCATGAGTCCTTGGTGGAAGTTATTATGATTTACACAACATTGCTGCTTCTTCTCCAACATTCTCTTTCTTAAATTAAGGTAAGACATTTTTATTCTCATTTTGAGAATCTGTCAGGCAAAGCTACACAACAGCAGATGGAAACACTTCTCCCTTTGGATGGGCTTCATCTCACCTGACTTAGACCATCTAAAAGTTTGCTGCTCAGTCTGAGCTGACCATCTCCTTCCATCTGGCCAGTGTAGAGAAAGAGACAATTTATCTTGTCTCCTGCAGAGGTGAATCACTCTGGAGACACCTCTGACTGTACCCAGAGGTTAAGATCCTTTCCTTAATTTAGATTGCTGTAGTCTCAGTAACATCTGAAGCCACCAGGGCTTGATTTGCATGGCAACTAATGATCTCTGGGCATTTTTACCAAAAGCAGATGTCTTAGGGTCTGACTACTTTGTTTTTAGCTGAAGATCACCCACAACAGAGAGCAGTCTAGGGGAAGGTGTCCCTGCCCATGGCAGGAGTTGGAAGGAGATGAGCTTTAAGGTCTCTTGCAACCCAAACCAGTCTGGGATTCCATGGAAGTGGAGAATATGGAGTAAATTAGAAAAATAGGTGTCCAAAGAGAAGAGTCCAATTTGTCCAGCCTATGTCAGCAGTGGGTGCCAAGGGCTCAGACAGATGCAGAACAATCTTTCATCCCTTTCCTGCCCTCTGCCAGCTGGGTCAAGCCTGGGATGTGACACTGGATTTGCCTTCCCAACATTCCTTACTCCTGGCTGTCATGACCCAAGGGATCATTATCCACATAAATTACACTTTGGCTCTTGGGTTTCAGGAGCATTGTGTGGCAGGAGTCCTGCAGCCTCATTAGGGTCTCAAGCACTCCCTTCCTCCTCCCTCCTGCCCTGATCCACCCCTTGCCCATCGAGGATGGGGGCAAGGACATACCCTGGGCACCCTCATGTGCCTTTGGGTCACAGTCCTGCCCTCCTTCTCTCACTTGGGCCTTGTGCTGTCAGTAGATAAGAGCAGAATCAGACCCATCATCTCTGTAGTTGCTGGTGTTTATAATTAACAAAAGTCTATTTTTATCCAGATCTTTTTTTCAGGAGCTCTGGGTGCTTTCGTGTATTAACAGATGTTGCAGTAAAAATAGGTGCTCTCTGAACAGGCTGTGAGTGGGGATGTTGTGTTGAGCCTTTGTTTTTAACCTGGGGAACGAGCAGAGAAAACGCTGCAGTTGCTTAATGCTTAATAATAACTCAGAGTTACAATCCAATTGGAAATATTCCCCCATGTCAGGCTCAGGGTTTTTGAATGGACACAGCACTAACGTGGCTGGGGCAGTACAGAACCTTCTATTCATAGGGCTGGGCTGGGCCAAGTCCCTCCATGCAGGGCTTTACGTTGGCAGCGAGTTCAGCAGCTCTTGGGCTCCAGTCGGAAGCAAAGAGCTGCAGTTTCAGCTTCTGGAGAGTCAAATCCTTGGGAAAGGTTTTGTGTAATTAACATTTTTTCTTTCCTGCATTAAAAACTGATATAGAAGCTGAAATGACACAGGTCTCATTTCTAAATCTGCTGGATTTTCCCTAATGGAGAGGATGGATGGAGGAGATGACGGGGGAGACGTTTTACCAGCGCGAATAATCGAGCACGGAACAGTGCCCGGGGTACGGGGGATTTGCCTTTACTGGAAACACTTGATATCCAGGGTGAATTTCTCTTCTTAAGAGACTTCCTCTAGTTAAAATTAATTCTGTGCTTGTGTTCTAAGGGGGATGAAAAGAGGGGATCACACTGGCTACCCCTCATGGTGTTATGTTACCTCCCAGCCCGGCACTGCTGGATCACCACGATTCTTTAGGAAAAGGATGGAATAACCCTCAGGAGCTGATGGATGCTCTGGGTTAGGTCTGTGGTCACTCAGTACACACAGTGGGGGCTCCAGGATTCCTCTCTCCTGCAGAATTGCTCACTGGGCAGTGCCTGGAATCCTGCAGTGCAGCGAGGCTTAATCCTGCCTTGGCACCGCACGTGTTCCCACAGGCCTGACCTGGCCATCCCACTTTATAAACAGAGGGAGCAGGGGGCCAAAACCCCAGGACAGGAGCATTTGGGGTCTGTGACATGGTGTCACAGTACATGGATCAGTGGTGGGCGAGGTGTGGATGGCACAGACCTGCAGGGTCCTGCAGCTCCAGCCCCGTCCCAGGCACTGGGCATCAACATGAGCCTCTGGGGAGGCAGAGGGATGGCAGGAGGGAAAGAGGGAATGGACAGACATCTGTAGGTGGGACAGACTGGAATGAGGGAAAATGCAGAGAAGAGGGCATCTTGTTAGATTGGGGTTTGTATCCCCCCCAGGCTGTTTCTGTTGATGTTTCCCGAAAAAAACCCAGAGATTAATTTATCATTTCATTATCTTGCAGGACCCAGTTTTCAGCATTCCCAGCATCCAAGGCCTGGAGTTTACAACTAAAACATGGATGGTTTTACGCGGTTTCTTGATCTCTTCTTTGTGGGGACCAGGGACAGGACCTGAGGGCATGGCCTGAAGATGTGTCAGGGGAGGTTTCTGTTGGATATTAGGAAAAGGTATAATGTTGTTAAAAAAACTTCAGGAACTTAGCTAAATCCCTGAAAGGAAATGATATCTGGTTTTTGTTTTGTTTTCTGGTTGGTTGGTTTGTTTGTTTTTCAATTAAATAATTGGTGATCTGTATTCCATTGGGGCAGGAGAAGGGAACAGCCGCTCACTCTTTTCACCTGTAGTCTGAAATTTTTGCTCAGCTACAGTTCTTGGGTTCAAGTGTCACATAGTGAGATGTTATACAGGTATTATACAGAAACACAGGGATGTAGTTGACTTGTATTTCCAGTAGACATAAACCAGAGGGGAGCCACTTCTACTCTCTGAGCATCTGGCTGGGGCTTAGGTGTGTCACCTTCTGCCCTCCCTGCCAGGGGCTCATCCCATGAACAAGGAACAGCTTCGACCCAGAGACATGAGCAAAAAAAGGTCAGGGTCACACACTCCTGAAAATCCAGTGAGGGTGGGAATTTCCAGCTCTTAATGTCACATCGATGGGAAGTTCATTACCTCTCCATTTTGGAGAGGAAGGGGAAGTGATGCTCCAGTGGTGGAGGCAGCGATGCCGAGGGTTTTGGGATCATCATGTGGAGAACACAACCTACAAGAAAGTCCAGTGCTGGGGAACAATGGGAGCTGTAACTGCAGACAAACAGCAGGAAAGCCACATGAACCATGAGGCCATGTATTGAAATGTTTTGGAGAGGAGAAAGAAGAGTCAGCCAGTGAAAGCCTGGCTTTGGCAAGAGAAGCTGTTTCCACCTATTATCTTTTGAGGTAGACAAAGGGTGAAAACAAAGGGAAAGAGAAGGTAGAAACCACATATAAACATTAATTAATGCTCTCCAGGCTTCTTCTTCTTGGTCATGTTAAACATTTAATCCCTGGGATTTAAAATGGTGGCTTTTTATTTATCTCCAGATAACAAGTGTGGAAAAGGAGTGCTGGGGGAAAACCTTGGCATTCAGCTTCTCATTGCTGTGCTGGGCACCCTGTGTGCACAGTCTGCATCCCATGGGAATGATGATGCTCCAAAGTCTGCTCCGCTTGGGCTCACCTTCACCATGCTGTGCATTAACCCCTCTACTTTTCCATTTGCAGCTGGTTAAGAGTGTCTGTGGTCAGTCATGGAAAGGTGGTAATTTTGGGGAACATGTGATACCCCTTCATTCACAAATACAAAATCATGGAACCACTGAGGCTGGAAAAGACCTTTAAGCTCATCAACACCAACCCACCCTGATGCTCTTCCAAAGTGCAGTGGTACCCTGGAGATAACACAGCTCCTGGAGGGAACAGGGTGCCTGTGATGTGTCCCTGCCACGTGGGTGAAGCACTGGGTGGCTGCTGGCAGGGAGGGGAGGACTGGGATGGATTTCTTCTCCAGGGATTACTGCTGCTCCTTGGCAAGGGGAAATGCTCCCTTGCTTGAACTCTTGAGGTTAAGCCACATCATTCCTGAGTGTCACTCAGTGCTTAAAGGTGCTGTCAAGAGGATGACACAAGAATTTGTTAAGAAACTAATGTTTCCCCTCATCCCCTGCTGTCCCTCAGGGCTCACAGGCACTGGGCAAAGGAAGCTGTGATGAGAGGGGAGGAATTAAATCCCATTGCAGCTGCCCCAGAGCCAATACTGGCACTGGCTCCTGCCCCTACCTGGGCTCTGTGTCCTTCGTGGGTGAGACAAGAAAGGCAAAAGCTCTGGGCACTTTTCCTGACTGTATCAATGTGTTCAACCCCAATCATTGTCATTTCTGGGACCCCAAGAATCTTCAATGTTTATTCCTTAACCCCATTTTGCAGATAAGTGGCTAAGACTTGACCTCCTGGCAGCATTTCCCAACCTGACTCACTCTTGCAAGCAACAGATAATATCAGCTAAGAAAATAGCACATTTCCATGGATATTTCTGCAAGCTGAACATGCAAGAATCACTCATCCTTCCAACAAGTAGGAGCGAGCCCGAAATGCAGCCGGGGAGGGTGCTCAGCCCAAGAGGGTTTCCCCTTTCAGGAGCTCTGCTCTTTTTTCATGTGCAGAGCAAACCATTCATTTTCCCCAGCCAATAATGGTAGTTTGAGGTTAAGATTTACGGCAGGGCTCTTAGTGTCTCGATGGTAGATATGCAAGGCTATTTAGCTGTTGCCCAAGGTTGAAATTCGTAAAGATGATGGAAGAGTCTCTCCCCAGACAGCACAAAAGGTCGTTTGTTTTTTCCCTGGAGATCTCTCTGAGCCAGCAATACTGTTGGTTTTCCTCTCCTCCCCTTCCCCTTGGCACAGGTGGTGTACATTGCTTTGCTCCTCTGGTTTTATGGGTGAACAAGGGAGCAGAAAAAGTGCTTCTCCTTTACTTTCTGTCCCTCACTATTTGTGTTTCCCCCCTGATGTCTCTCACCCAAGTTCAAAGCCTCCAGCCTGAGCACCTCTGTACCACCTTTCTCCCAGCTCCTTCCCAGGCTCTTTCCCATCCAGCTGCTCCATCCCACTCTGAAATTTTGGTGTTTTCTCCCTGTGGCTTGCTTAGTTCATGAATTTCCCTCAAACGTACAGACATATTTTTTCTGTTGGGAAAACAAGGGGAGGCAAAAATAAAATCCCAACATCGGTATTTCAGTCCCAGACAACAACAGTAATAATAAAAGTAATATTAATAGTAGCAATAATTAAATTAAGGGACTGCACAGGAACCTGAGTGTTTTGGCTGAATTTTCCCCACCCTTTTGGGTCTCAAGTGGAGCCTCATCCTGCATGCCCAGACCCTTCTCCCCAGCCCCACACCACCCCACTGGCACAGCCCGTGTCCAACTGCTCGGGAGCAGAGACGAGCACGAGGACAAACAATCGACAGACGTGACCCAGCCAAGCCAAACAAAGGAGGAAAAAGCCCTGATAATCAATTTTGTTTTGGAAAAAGGATTTGAGAGCAGGCAGTGGGGAGCAGGAGAGCGGGATGGGGCTGTGCTGGTGCCTGGCAGCCCCTGGCATGTCCCTGCATGTCAGGTGAAATCTTCCCACTCACGTCTTTCATCAGGGAGGATGTACATTGGCTTCCCAAAAAACTGATCTCCTCAGCGTTAGGTGGCCTCTAGGAAAGGGGCTTTGCCCTGTGCCTCAAGACCATCCATCCAATCCCACAAAGAGGGGAATTCACAGAAAGCAGAATTAGAAAATCCAAAGCTCCCCCTTTTCCAATCTCCTTCCCCTGGGGAGCAGAGGAGGGATGGCACAGCCAAGCCCTGGGTGCCAGTGATACCCCTCCTGCCAAAACCTGGGAGTGACCCACCAAATGCACCCAGCTGGCAAGCTTTCTCTCATCTCACAGGTGCTCCTTGTGGCTTTCAGGCTCATTTAGTCCATTAAATAATTGGAATTGCTTCATGAATAGGCACGAGAGAACAAATAGTTGGGTTGTTTTCCCCTTTTATCACAACCAATGGGTGTAAATTGACTCAGCTGGGCAGAAACCACACCAGCCTGGGAGCACTGGGAAGTGGTGCTGTGTTGAGCAGACAGAGCAGTTGGTGTTGGGCACTCAATCCCACCATCCCAAAACCCCGAATTCCTCAGGCAAGGTGAGTTGGGGGCCAGTAGCTGGACTCTTCTTACCCAGTTTCTTGGAAACTGCAGCCAGAATGTGCCATGGAAGATGGGAGAGCTCAGAGAAGACATGTAGCAACCCAATAGCAACCCCTGGTGAGGCCTTTTTAAATACAATTATTTCAGGTTTTGGCCCCAGTGCTCCAAGTCTCATGCTAGAATGATCTTTAAAGGAAAAGGGAAGAAATATGCACTTAGTGCAGGGGTGGGGGGCAAACTGATGAGGAAAAGCTCATTTTCCATCAGATCCATGAGCAAGTAATTTGGCCTACCATGGAATATGTTCCATAGACTCTTATGTGCAGGGACTGTGTCAGAAGGTGCCATCATGTGCCATACACTAACTTTGTACCAGCAAGTGATGGACCATTACAGGCTTCTTGTCCCAGGGAACTCAATGGGCAAAGCAGGAGGAGAGGAGGTGAACAATGGAAAAATGACTCATGGAAAACTCCATGCTCCAAAAGAAGGGTCTCAGACATGACCACCACTGGATCTATCTTGGGTGAGTGAAGAATTAGATGAGGAGGGAGGACTCAGCTGTTTGCTGTGTGAACAGTCACAAGGATAAGGTGAATAAGTACACCCACTGCCCACCCCTGTCCTGGACCATGGCTCCCCTGCCAGGAGTGGGATGAGAAGAAACTCTTGAAGGATCTCTCCTTTGCCTCATCTCTTCCCTCTCTGGGGTAATGGACATTAATTTTCCTACCAAACTTTTCTGTCTTCTTCAGCCAAGCCTGCACAGCAAACCTCTGCTGTTCAGAGGCCAGGTGAGAGCCAGGAAGAGCTTTGCTCTCCCTCAGGCATGGAAACCCTGAGTACAGCACTAGCCCTGCCCACCTTTGGATGCTTTCTGATAACAATGTTTTAATAAAAGATCTGTCACTCAAATATTTCCGAATCATTAAAGAAAAAAGGAACGAAAAGGAGTAATTGGAACCCTGAGCCCAAAGGGGTAATGTAAAATAACCCAATGAACCTACAATCCAACCAACCACAGAAGGGTTGAGAGACCCTAAACTTGAAGCTGAGCCTCAAAATCCCTCTGGGAATTATTTTTCTTGTCCGAAATCCAGAGGGGTCCATGATTCATAGACCCATCCTGCCCTACAAGAGCAGCTGCAGAGGGTAGGAGGTGTATTCAGGTGTTAAATCCTTTGTCTGTGCTCCACCACTGGGTTTGAGCTGGAAATGGAGGAGAGCCAGGAAGGAGTGAAACATCTCAGGCCAGAGCTGATGACGGGCCAGAGCTCTCGGTTCCCACTCGGGCACAGCTCCCACAGCACGAGGCCTTTGCCAGCTCCTGGGATTCTTTTTGCTGGATGTCGAGGATAGGTGGTGTTTGTCCAAAAATCCTTGGCTCAAGGAGCCCTGGGATATCCTGACTGCCTCGTTTCCTGGGAGAAGTGAAGAGGGTAATAAATCAGGATATTTCCACCTCTTGGAGTAGGTGGGAAAAGCTGGAAAAAGTGCCTTCAGCTTCGGAGACAACCTTTATTGTATTCCGAATGTGGTCTCTTTAAAGCTGATCTCATTATCAGGGGATGAGTCACGGGGGTTTGGGTTTGTGTGGGTGGCAATATAAAAATTTCCTCTGAGTAAGGACAGCACAGTTTGGCGAGTGGGCACTTGGTACTTTCTCCTCTCCTCCCACAACGAGGCAGTGTCGCTTCCAAAGGTGCTGCAGTGAATCATTTCTCCTCCTTTAATGGCAGTTCTGTGTCTGCACGGCCAGTCCCCAGCTAACTGGTGTTTAAAACCCACTTAACTGAGCCCTTCACAAATGATCTCTATTTGCAAAGTGTTTTTCAGGAAGAGAGGAGTTTGCAGGCTGGGGGTGAGGGTTCTTTCTCACCTTCCCTGTTGACCAGCAGCATCTCCTCCCCCTGGTGAATGCAATGGAGGGACATAACAAACTCCAGTGGGGTAATTAATCCAAGCTCGTGGCCCGTGCAGGGCCTCTATCGGCACTCGCTGCCTCGGGCTCCTCTCGCTGTCAGTTGATAATGCTCCTCTCATCCTGTGAAACACAACCTTGGGTGGAGCTTCCCTTTTCACCCCTGTGATTGTTCCTCTGGAATCCCAGGGCACTGGAAATGAAACACATTGGCTTAAAGTGATGTTCCCCAGATCAGCAACTGGATCCTGGGAGGATCCCCTGGGGCGGTTTTCCACCAGGTGGGAAGAGGGATGTGTCTCACTGTGCTGACCCCTGCTAGGGCAAGCACATGCTTGAGTCACTTACTTGCTTTTATTTGCGTGATTTAGCTCAATAAATCACACTTGTCTTTCCCAGGACACTTTTCCATCCCATTTCAAAGCTCTCCATCCCCTTGAGCTGACCAGGGACTCATTTTACCTGTTGATAGACATCTGCATTGGCAGCACTCACCCCCCTGGCAGGTGAAGGTTCCACCTCCTGCCTCGCTGAATGGTGCAAAAAGGAAAGGACTTGTCCATTGAGAAGTAAATAGCCTCTACTCAGCTTCTTGGAAAGTAATTTCCATTGAGAAATAAAAACATTAAACCAAGTAATTTATTCCTTAAAGAAACCAATGTATTGGATAAATGTTGGTAGGAAGGTTTTTATGGTTAAGGATGTCTTGCCTTTATCCTTCCAGCCCATTTTGCTGTGAAAGAGAACTCAAATTAACCACTTTCATGTTATCCTTGTGGACGTTATTTATATTTCTGTCTGGTCCAGGTCAATGAAAACCCTCCATTTTAAGTGCTGTCTGGCAAAACAGCCAAAAACCTGCTTAGAAATCCCTAAAATCATGAAACTCCTTCCTTCCAGGACACAGCAGTTGTCTCCTTTTGGATGTTTATCAGATTAGCTGTGCTGGAATAAGTATTTTGGTAGGAACGTTTGCATTCCAGAAGAATTGTCTTTTTCCTCTTTATCTTAACACAACTCGAAGGATGATTTCTCCATATCCATTGGGCAGCTCCTCACAAGACAGTTCACGCTGTAATGCATAATAATAATAATAATATTCCCTTCTCATGCTGGATCTTACGCTCCAGGATTTCCAGGTCTTTGACACTTGACAGCACCTTCAACGAGGTGATTAATTCCTGTTTAATCTCCTTCATACAGAGAGGCAGAAATTGGTGCAGTAGCTCAGGGTCTTGTTACCAAAGGACCCGCAATTTTGGAATTGTTTAGGCTGGAAAAGACCTCTAAGATCATTGATCCCAACTGTTCCCCAAGGCCACCACTAAAACGTGTCCCCAGGTGCCACATCTACACCTCTTCTAAACCCCTCCAGGGATGGGGACTCCTGTGCCAGGGCTGAACACCTCTTTTCCAGGAAGGAGTTTTTCCAATGTCCAACCTGAACTTCCCCTGGTGCAACTTGAGGCCTTTTCCTCTCGTCCTAAATCACGGTTGGTTTGCTTGGCCGCCGTGTTGGGCTCCATCCCCACCCTGTGGGTTCCTCCAGGGTCCATCTGGGGGCTCAGGGCAGGGGGGTGAGAGCAGAGCAGTGGTTTCCCCACCCCTCAGCACCTCTGGGCTCTGCCAGGTGCTCCCCCAGCCACAATTCCATGGAGCACACACACGGCCGGAGGAGGCTGCCCGCTCTCACTCTGCCTGGGGTCTGTTTGGTGCCTGTTGCTATAAACACTCGGGTGATTTGCACAACTATGTGGCACTGTAAAAGTTCCTGAAAGATTTTATCTGATTGGGTTTGGCTCAGAGCCCTTTATTCACATAGAAACGCCAGGTAGAAAGACAATACGTGTGTATCCATGTGATTATTTTCAACTTCCTAAAGGCCATTTAATTGGAAAGGGAGTGGGTTTGTTTTACTCAAACATCTCCTGAGTTGAAGACAAGGTAACCCAGGAAAAGCCTTTCCTTTAAAAAAAAAATAAAATAACATAAGTGTTGCTTCTCCCAGCACAGATTGTCTGGGCACTCTGCAACAATCTCTTGTACCTCTGAGTTATTTTGATTTTAAAATATTAGTTCATAACAAATCTGGAGCTGTCAGAACTAAAGGATTGTACAAAAGAGCTTCAAGGTTACATAAACAGAGGAGCCAGGAAACAATTGGGTAACACAAATTCATCTGGAGAGCAAAATGTTGAGTTTTTAAGGAACATTTTCCACCTGCATACTGACCCCCTTTGTTTTGGGAAATGTTGATTTAATGGGAGTGAAATACTGTGTGCCAGAGGGAGGAGGGCAAATGGCAGAAAAGAAACTGGGCAGAGGAGGGAAAAGAGGAGCAGGGGCTGCAGCTGCCAAAAGTATTGGGGCAAAAAACTGCCAAAAAACCAATGAGGTTTTTAATGAAAATCAACTGGGGATGGGAAAGATGGGGGCATAAATTAGAGTGTGCTTGTGCTGAGGGGGGAAATAAATGGGAAATAATAATGATCGTGATAATAACAATAATATCAAGGAGAGAAGGTGAGAGCCTGAGAGCAGCTGAAGGTAAAGGGAAGGTAAGGAACTGCTGGGAAGACCATCCAGGAAGGGAAAGCCAGGAGAAATTTGGGTCAGAAGAATAGAAAATGAGAATAAATGTGAGGTGTTCTGTTATTTTGGGGGGAATAGATTTGTACAGCAGAGAGGGTCCTTTGGAGACTATGGGTGACAAAGAAGAGGAGATGTATCTGCAGTGGTAAGGGCAACTCATTCTCTGTCCTGGCTGGATTTAGGACCCAACACCTCTGAAAAAGAGAAGGATCCGTGGTTTCCCTACAGCTGGGAGTGGAAAGGAAAGAGCTATGAAGCTGGCTGTGACCCACTTGCTCTAAGGAGCTCCCAAAGCTTCCACGGAAGGAAAGAGGTGGGTGAAAATTAGGAGCAAATTGTAAATAGGGTATGAGATGGAGGAGGCTGCACTGGAAGGAGTAGTTGGAGTTTGGGGTGGGAGAGAACTGTGCATTTAAAATTGCTGTGGTGGAAGGAGAGGGCTGAAGTGGAGATGGAAATAGGAGCAGGAGAGAATGACTGGGAGAATGTGGAGCCTGTGGTGAACAGAGGAGAGGGACAAGAAGGATGCTATGATGCAGAAAAGGACTGTGACTGGAAGAAGACAAAGCTCGTGGGAGTACATCTGGCTAAATTCTCCATCCTTCAGGGCCCTCTGCAATAACCTTCCCTCCCTGGAGCTGGAAATCTTACTGCACCAAGGCAAAGTGCCAGAGCAAGCTGCTCCTCACCCCAAATGTGCATGTTATCCTTTTAAAGTGAGTAGGATCAACAACAGGAGGTGCCTGTTGCTGTGTCCCTTCTGAGCCGAGGCTCCAGCTGTTTTCTTTCCTCATTATTTTTCTGGATATTTTTTCCCCAGCTGCAAACCTGCATTCACCATATTAATACCAGCACAGCTTCCTAGGTGCTTACAGGAGCTGTGTATTTGTACTGACCCTAATTCAGCAAAACACTTTGGCACATGTCTGACTTGGAGCAACTGAATGGGCCAACGGGGCTTCGGTGTAATTAAAGCTAAACATAACTTAGTGTCTCGTTTAACTCAACTAATTAGTTAAACCTTCCATGAAAAGTCACCAGGATCCTTAATAAAGCAATGCTCTACAAACAGCTGCTGTGGGACTCTGCCCAGGTCACATTATCTTGTTTGCAGTTTAGATGCCTGAAATATCTAACTTGTCTTGGTTTTTTTTTTTCTTTTTGGTGTGTCTGGGGTTTATTGTTCATGAGAAACTCTCCCTCCTTCCCCAGTGAGATATAAAGCCACCAAACATTAATTGATTTCAGTCCACACGGTACCCACCAGGTAGATGTGGTAAATCACAGCTGTCAGGTGATTAAACACAACCCGTAAATCACGTGGGAGCATGTGAACCAGGCATTCAGTGTCAATGCTTTTTAATTAATGTTGTAAAACAATATTTCAGGCTTAGATCGAGTGTACAAGGCAGATAACATATCAAATTGGGGCTAATAAAATACCAGCAGTGGGTATGGCACTAATCACCAGTAGCCCCACGACCCTGAACACCCCGGTTGCACCCCAACAGGTGGCCCTGCTTGGAAAGGTGGTATGCAATGTTACTGCAGGGGGGATTAGGAGTGGTCATTAGACTCTTGTAACGCTGGATTAATTAACCAGCAAGCAGAATTATCTGCCTCCAGATCCATCACCTGCTAAAATGGACCAATGTGTCATGGAAGATTAGATTTGGGAGGGAGGGGGGCACTGATTCGGCCCTTGCTCAGTGTCCATGCCTGTGTTGGTGGTGAGCTCCTCCCTGCTGGCGTTTGCACCTCTGGCAGTGGCAGGAGGGGCAGCCTGGCAGAGAAACAGGGATTGAAAGACATATGGGACGTGTATTGGCAACACTCTCAGGCACATGGTGGGACTCCTGGGGTGTCCTGTGCAGGGCTGGGAGTTGGACTCCATGATCCTCGTGGGTCACTCCCAGCGCAGCATATTCTGTGATTCTGTGGTGAGGAAAGGGTCAGATTTTTAAAGCTACATTAAAGAGTGGGGTGTGGCTCAACATGACCCCAGAAAGCCAACTGTGTCCTGGGCTGATGCCACAGCGTGGGCAGCAGGTGAGAGGGGACTGTGCCCCTCTGCTCAGGTGAGATCCCACCAGCAGTGCTGCCTCCAGCAATGGGACCCCCAACATCAGAAGGACATGGGGCTGCTGGAGCAAAACCAGAGACAGACTGGGGTTGTTCAGCCTGGAAAAGAGAAGATTCTGGGGAGATCTGAGAGTCCAGGGCCTAAAGGGGCTCCAGGAGAGCTGGAGAGGGACTTGGGACAAGGGCCTGGAGGGACAGGACACAGAGAGTGGCTTCCCACTGCCAGAGGGCAGGGAGAGATGGGATATTGGGAAGGAATTCTGCCCTGTAAGGGTGGTGAGGCCCTGGCACAGGTTGCCCAGAGAAGCTGTGGCTACCCCATCCCTGGAAGAGTCCAAGGCCAGGTTGGACAGGGCTTGGAGCGACCTGGGCTAGTGGAAGGTGTCCGGGCTGGGACTGTATAGCCTTTAAGGTCCCTCCCATCCCAAAAAACTGTTCCATGATTCCATGAATGTGAAACTGTGTTCAAACAGCAAGCTCTGGTGCTTCAGAAAATCCTGTGTTTCTTTTCCTGCTGGTCCTGGATGGGTCAGTGGCTCCAAGCAAATTTCCAGTAGAAAGATGGAGTGACCAACCTGTCTGAGACAGAGCCCTGGGGACTCCAGTTTTTGGATGCAGGGAGTCAGGCAAAGCCCTCGTGGGACCAGCCGGGTGTCCGGGATGCCGAGGGTGAAAGTCAATCACTGAGTGGCACATCCCAAATCCTGCAAACCCCTTTGTGATGTTCTGCCCAGGTTACAGTAAATCCCCCGCTGTGCTGAGGGACTTTGGGGTGGATTAATGAGTGGAAAACCTTTGCTTGAACCACGTGGGTGCTTGCTGGGGCAAACAGCCCATGACCATTTATGCTCTAAACATCCCACTTGATACAGGAATGCTGAGAGTCTGAGATAATTGAATTACATTGCATTTGAGGAACACTGAGTAATCAAACTGAAAAAAAAAATTGAAATGTCCTTTTTTAAAAAATAGATTAGTGTTTAATCTTAACAGCCCTTGTTTTTCACCAGAGGCTTCCTTTTTGAAGCAGAAATCCTTGTTGATAAATCAGTGCTTTGCGGATAATGCCATTAATAATTTTCTTAAAGGCCATTGACGTAGAAAAAGCCTCAAATGTTGAAGAAGGATCAATCTGAGCACTTCAAAATGCTCAATTTTCATATTGTGATTTTTTTATTTTCCCCACAAAAGGAAACAACTTTTTCTCTAAGCCAGTTCCTCATTTCCTTCTGTCCACCTCCAAGCTCTCCCATGCTTTAAAAATTGTCCTCTTCCCACGGAGCATTTTAATTCCATCAGGCCAGTGTTTCTCCTGTTTACATTCATATCTAGTTGGTCTTCTCATCACTTCTTTCCTCTCTTCACTCAGCCATTTAGTTATTAAAAGTGTCCAGATAGTCTTTATAACCCCTTTACATACAATTTATCTGTAATTTATTAAGGATTAAGGCTTACCTAAAACCCACTACTTTAGTCACATATCCATTACATCACTCTGAATTTGCCTTAAAAGTGCTTTTTGGCTGGCAGAGCTCCCCGTGGGAGGAAGTTTAAGTTCAGACCAAATTTATCGTGTCCTAAATGCCTGGTTGGAAGGAGCCAACGTCGTCACTCAAGATTTCCTGCAGATCTTTGCGATTTAACAGGGCTTAAAGTCCACCATTAAAAATTCCCTGGGATTTGTTGTGCAAGTGAAATACTGTCCTGATGATGTCTGTAGCTAAATTTGAGTTGGTGGCTCAGCAGTGGGTTTGGAGTGCAATGAGGGTCTTGTTGGGTGAGAAGAGATGCTGTGCTGTCCCAAATCAGAGAAGACTGGCATGGAAGGGATGTGCCCAGGAATTCTGGCTCTGAAACTCTCCTCTTTCTTCCCTTGCCAGGATTTCTCCCTTCTGCCCTGCTCCTTTCTCTCCTCCCTTTTAAACAGTGGAGCTGGGCCATTGGTTTTCACCCTCGTTCCTCAGAGCTGCTCCACCGGTCCAGGAGGGGAGTGGGAACAAAGAGGCTTTGGGTGGTTTCCAGATGACTGTCAAAGCCCCATGGTATAATATTATTTGGCTGAAAGGGAAAAGGACTAGAAAAAAAAAGGCAAATAAATATTTTCTCCCTCATCTGTTACATCTTTGTTTTGTTCCTGGATGTGTTGGCTGGACAAAGCTGGTGCTCACCCACTGCTTGTCTTGCCAAAGGGCCTTGAATCATTTTCCTCTTTCCTTGAGTCTTTTATTTGCTTATTCTTTCAGTGTCCTTGGGTGAGGAAAAGGAGAACAATCCTCTGGCTTTTGAGATGCTTGTTCAGACCAGGTTGCACAGGGTTTGGAGCAACCTGGTCTATTGGAAGGTTTCCCTGCCCATGGCAGGGGGTGGAATGAGATGGGCTTTAATGTCTTTTCCAACCCAAACCATTCCAAGATTCTATGCTCAGGGTGGGAAGGGTGGCCAAGAGCATCTTGGGTTTGAAGATCTTTTCTCTGAAGTTCACTGCCCACCTCGATTATGATGCCGGAGCTGGATCCTATAATTTGGATGTGTCAGCTGAGACTCAGTAGGTGCAGAGAATATAGTTTCAGATTGTTTCCTGCTTTCCCATCGATCCCTGTGTTATTCCAGACACATTTTCTAATTACTTTTTTTCTCTGGGCGGAGAAGACTAGAAAATAACAGTGAGCAACAGCTGCCTTTCTCCTTTCATCCTCTCTCCTCCTCGCACAGGCAAAGCCTGTCTTCTCTCATGTATTCACCCTCTGAAGAGGGGTTTGCTTGTTTGGGTTTGTGTTTTCTCAGTGCCTGGCACTGAGGGTCTGTGAGGCTTCCTGGGCTCCATGATAAATGTCATAACTAATAGTGCAGCTACCGCTCATGTAACCCCAGGAAGTGGGGCATGAATCTGCCAGGAGCTGAGCAACATTCTGGCAGCACCACTGCTGAAATGTAGGTGATTCTGTGGCAGAAATGTCATGCTGGGACCTCTACTCTCATTTGTATTCTCCTCCACTTTCCTGCTCTTTTCCCTTCTCTTTTTCTATTTGCTCCCACATCCCTTGCCAACAAAGCAGCAAAATAAATCTGATACACCTTGGTGGCTTTTCCTCTCTCCTCAAGAAGGGATGTTACACCTCCTGCAACCGGGCAACTCAGCTCAAGGGCAGCAGAAGCCCATTTAAACTGCCAGAGGGCAGGTTAGATGGGATATTGGGAAGGAATTCTGTCCTGTGAAGGCGGTGAGGCCCTGGCACAGGTTGCCCAGAGCAGCTGTGGCTGCCCCATCCCTGGAAGTGTCCAAGACCAGGTTGGACAGGGCTTGGAGCCACCTGGGCTAGTGGAAGGTGTCCCTGCCCATGGCAGGGGGTGGGACTGGATGGGCTTTAAGGTCCCTTCCAACCCAAACAACTGTATGGTTTTATGTCACTCTCTCCTTAACAGTCAGCAACCCTTGAAATGCTCAGCTCCAGGTTGGCAATAACCTCCTGTGCAAGTCCTCAGGTGTTTTCAGTATCACAACAGTGACTGTTTTTGTCCCTTGAGCCAAAGCAATAACTTGGGGCTGTTGGAGGTTGGACACGACTCAGAGCTTAATTGTTCTTCCACAGCACTAAATAATTCACGCCCCAGGGCTCCATTGTTCCCATGCACCAATTCCCCCGTTGCACTCCAGGGCTTCCTGTGGATTTTGGGCACAGCTCATAGAAACAGAGGGGGACAAATAGGGCAGGAGTGAGTGACATGCCCATGGCTGGCTTTCCCCATCTCCATTCCCACTTTCCAAGCCCCCCTCCCTCCAGATACACATGTTGAGCAGTTCTCAGAGATCTGGGTGAGAAGCTGGCAGAGCAGAAGCCGAAATCTCAGTTACCTTCTTCCTTGTCCATTTGCACAGGATCCTTATCTCCCTCGGTGTAACTCTCCGTATTTAATTATACAATGACAATCCTTCACACACTAAGTGCATTATTAAGCAATTCCTAAGATAAGTAGTTTCTGGATTCCCAATTATGATTAGATATTGGCAACCAAGCTGTCTTCCACTCTCCCTCCTGGGGCTGGCCTGACAAAGCCATGCTTGTTTGGGTAGGTGAGACACAAGACCCACATGGGAATGAGAAATTTAGGTAAGAGACCGTTCATGGGTAGAAGGTGCAGGTGGCCATGCAGGGCTCTGTGAAGCTCATTCAGATGCGGATTTGGGGGTTGCTTTGCTGTCCCACGTGCAGCCATGTATTCTCCACAGGTGTGTTTAACTTCCTAATCCATCATTTGAGTCGTGGAGGCCACAAAGTTGCTGCAGTTCTTAGGTTTTATGGTTTTCTTTTCAATCTTTGCCATGGCAGCCACGGTGGGAGAGTTCTTTTTGCAGCCAGGTTGTGATGTTCGGTTTGTTACAGATTCACAGTCTGGATCTGAGCATCAGTGGAAATGAGTTCATTCCATTTCTTTGTGTAGTTCATGTTCCCTGGTCCTCTGACCATTTCTGCTGAGCTCTTCTGCTCCCTCCCAAGTACACTGAATCCCAGAATGGTTTGGGTTGGAAGGGACCTTAACGACCATCCAGTTCCAACCTCCATACCAGGAGCAGGGACACCTCCCACTCGTCCATGTTGCTCCAGTGCTGGGAAGGCTTTGCAACTTTGTAAAGGCTTTAGCAGCCCAGAATGCTTTAGTGTGGTTGGTGGGTTCCTCCTTGGCTTCCTACCTTATCCCTCCCAGATATCACAGGGCAGGGGTCAGGGTGGCACGTGGAGCTCCCAGATATCCAGCAAGGGGCTGGATCAGGCTCCGTGGTCAGTCAGTGCCACCTCTTGTAG
This sequence comes from Oxyruncus cristatus, assembly GCA_013399855.1. NCBI lineage: Eukaryota > Metazoa > Chordata > Aves > Passeriformes > Cotingidae > Oxyruncus > Oxyruncus cristatus. The sequence goes on along the minus strand of VXAY01000882.1, from coordinate 499,838 downwards.
CAGTCTTCCCTCTTTTGCCAACAGCATTTCTGGTGCCATCTCCAGTTGTCTCCTTGTGGTCCCCTCATCCAAGTGATCCTCCTGCCCTGCCCACAGGAGACCCACTGGGCTGGCAGCCCACAGGATCATGGCCACATGGCATTTCATCACTGAGCCACAATGGCCAAAGGATTATGGAGATTGCTCCTCATTCTGTAGAGGAAAATGCTGGTTTTCAGTGTAACTGAGAGGGTGACTCTAGAGTCAATGACTCTGAGCCTATGTTGGAGATGGATCATGTTTCACCTCTTTCAAGGCATTTAAGAACTTACCAGAAAAACAAATGTCATTGCTCAATGTGCCAAGTGTCTATAATGCAACTTGCTGCCTCAGTTCCTTCCCTCCCAGATACAGTGAAATTAGATTCATTTTGCTTTTCACACCCTCCAAAGGTCACAGTCATCCCCCCCTTCAGTGTTGATGCATCTGTGTGTGTATGTGTGTAAGGTGCACGTCCCTGTACCTGCTAAGGGTGCTTTCATCCACTCTCCAGATATTCCTGGTGAAGGAAATACTTAGTCATAGCTGCTTGTGGGAATCTTCAGCCTTAGCTTTGCAATGTATGTGCCTCCATGACTTGCACAAGGACAGAGTGAAAGGGCAGATGCTCAGTCTGTAGAACATATTTTCCCCCCTGTCTCAATATTCAGTCATGATTAGCTCAATCCTGATATTTGCACTCAAATATGTGGGAGCAATAATCCCCAACCTATAGAGCCTTCTGCCCTATATTTAACCATTGTCAGACCTGACCGCAGAAAAGGGGTAAAAGAGTCTAAAAGAGAGTGGGTTTTCATGGGATATGAAACACCTTCCTGTGAGGGTGGGGAGGCCCTGGCACAGGTTGCCCAGAGAAGCTGTGGCTGCCCCATCCCTGGAAGTGTCCAAGGCCGGGTTGGACAGGGCTTGGAGCAACCTGGTCTGGTGGAAGGTGTCCACTGAGTGATCTTTAATGTCCATTCAAACCCAAACCATTCTGAAAATCTATGTACTGAGGCTGTCAAAACTATAGAGACCTACCTTTAATGCAAGGGTTAAACAGGGATTGAGGGACAGGAGGGCCAAACCCCTAAAACTTGATGCTGAATGCGCTGCTTGAAGACTGTGCAAATTCGGAGGTAAAGGCATCTCTGGCAAAGAGCAGCAATGCCCAGGTGCTCCCTGGTAAGGCATGTCTTGCTCTCTTGAGGATTCATTTTGAAGTGGAAGAGCCCTGGTCTGACAGTATGTTCATCCCACAGCCAAGGTCACAGTCACAGAATGTGCTCAGCTGGAAGGGACCCCACAAGGACCATCCCATCCAACCCTCAGCCCTGCACAGGCCCATCCCCAAGAGTCCCACCCTGTGCCCCAGAGGATCATCCAAACCCTCCTGGAGCTCTGTCAGGCTTGGGGCTGTGCCCACTGCCCTGGGGAGCCTGGTCAGTGCCAACCACCCTCTGGGGGAAGAACCTTTCCCTGAGATCCAACCTGACCCTGCCCTGACACAGCTCCAGCCCTTCCCTGGGTCCTGTCCCTGGTGCCCCCAGAGCAGAGATCTCATCTGAGCTCTTGCACAGGCTGCACCTCCATCCAGGGCGAGCTCTGCGCACCCAGCACCCCGTGCCAGCTCCTGCCCCGCACCGCCCTCCCGCGCCGTGTCCTCGCCGCTCCTCGCTCCCTCCCCCGACGAAGGAGCAGTTTGCTGATGCAAATCACCGGCTTTCACACCCCGCTTCCCTTCGGGAGGAATAACAGTTGTGAAAGAGCGCGGAAGGTGAGCCGACAGCAGGCACAGAGCTGCGCTAATGCTCCCGCAGTGCCAACAATAATACATTTTCTGCAGCAATAAACCCGCGTTTCGTTAGCGCTGCTCGTCGTGCCTCTCGCGGCGTTCCGCAAACGTTAACTAATTACAGCCTCATTACGGCTCTGTTAGATCCATTTATTTGTATATGAGGAACTTTCCATCCCCAAGCGCTCTGGAATATGTTAATCACCTGAAGGCAAACAGCGAGTCCGGAGAGACGGGACCTGCCGAGGAAACCTGGGGATAAACACAAAGAGGTTCTTGTGAGCAAGGCTGGGAATTCAGTTGGGATTTAATTCCTGCTTCTGTAAACCGGGTCACTCGAATGCAGCTGTGGTGTAAATGGACATAGTTTTTGGAGCTAGGTGGAGAGGATGAGAGCCTCTGTCTCATCCTCTGTCTGTGCACTCCCAAGGTGCTGTGGCACAGATTAAAACAGATTAATTTAAACCACAGTTGAGAGAGTAACTGCCTGGACCTCTGGCTGAGCCCGGGCGTGATGGTCAGTGTGAAAACATAATGTTTCTCTCCATCTCTTGCTTTTCTGTTTGCACTGAAAGATCTTTGGGATGGGAAGAGGCCATTCCTTATTCTGTGCTTGCACGGCATGGAAAATAGGTTTGGGTTTGTTTCCCCCTGGTGCTGTTTGCAGCTTCCAGCACTGGCGGTGGGGAATACGAGAGGGAGTTTTGGCTGATGGTGAGAAATGAGGCAGGCAGAGGTAACAGCAGGATTTTAGGGTTGACTTTATGTCACCTCCTTGCCACAGGGGTTTTAATACCCACGTCAGCAGGGTCCGGGGAGCTGCAGGGTGCAGCTGCAACTCCAGCTACAAAGTACTCCCCGACTGCCACTCTGGGCATTGCTCCTGACTTTGGGAACACGTTTAGCACCCTTTGCTTTCCCACAATAACCAGGTTGTGCTGGGGGGAAGCTGACCTGGTGTTGCCCTGAGACCTCACTGTCCAAGAGATTGGATCATTACCCAGCCACATTTCTCTGCTCCAGGGTCTCAGTCAGTCCCTGGAGAGAAGAGCAAGCTGGTTGATGCTGGGACAAAGCTCCACACCTGGAAAAAGCTTTCCAGCCAGGGCAAAATGGTACCCAGGGCTGCCCCAAGGACTTGGCAGAGCTGAGGGTCAATGGGTGCCCATCACCCCTCCCACCTCCAGCCATGGTTCTCCTCCAGCACTCACAGGTTTGAATCCAGACACGCTCAGAGGCACCATGGAGGAGCAATTAGCTCCCGTGAGACTTTCCACCACTAGGAACAATGGCTGGCTTAGTTCTCATCTGATTGAATTAATGATATTCTAACAAGTGACGGTTTTTTCCTTTTAAATTCTCTCATTTGGAAGGAATTGCTCGTCATAAATTACACTTATAAAAATTAGGCTGGTGTTTTGTATTGTTTACAACAAGCACTTCAGGGTTATGGATGTTACTCACTGATTTATAATGTTTAATTCTTCTCCCCCTCTTTCCCCCTCCTTCGAGCTGTTCATAAATCAAGCAGAGATGTCAACCCTGTGTCAACATTTCCCTCAGCCTGCAAGTTGCAGGCAAGTTGGGACAGCGGATCTTATGGAGAAGGTTGACTCTTCTCCTTCACTGTCATTCCCATTTTGATGAGACAATAAGAAGGTGAGGCTGGCACTTGTCAGTTATTTCTGAGTCACTTTTCATTAGGCCTTTTTCAAACACTCCAGAGAACAATGTTGGAGGCAAAGCGATCCAAACAACTCATGTTCCCGCTTGTGCACTCGTGGGTTCGGGCAGCAGCTGCCGTGGAATTGCCCTGGGAGGCTCAGCAGGTGTCTGATGGTCCTGGAGCAGATCCGGATGATGTCAGCCAGCTCTCACCCTGGCAGCCTCCTTCTCCCCACCAACCTGGGGTCATGTTTCCAAATGATGGAGAGCTGCTTGGCTTTGTTTCGAGGGTTCTTCAAGAACCCATGGGGCTTCCAGGAGTGGCCAAAGAGGTGCTGGGGGTCTGTGGGTGACAGAGCTGGTGGCTGAGTAAGCCCCAAAAGAAGGAGATTTTAGTGAGCAACATAGAACCATACAGTGGGTTGAGCTGAGAAGGACTTTAAAGAGGATCTAGTTCCAACCCCCAGCATTGGGCTTCCAACATGGGGCTTCCAACATTGTGCAAGGGGCTGAGATTTCAGTGAAACTAATGAGAATGAGGGACTGGAGGACCTCTGAGAGCTGCTGGCAGCAGCTTGCTCAGTCATAGGGTAAATGAGCTCCTGTGGAAAATTGTGAGGAAAAACTTCCTTTGCCTAATGATTTTGCTAAGAATCACCAGAGGTCTGGCAAAGGATACCCAAAGGTGTGGGTGGGTTGTAGAGTTCCCTGCGTCAGGAGCATTTTTGGCCCTTTCCTCAGGTCAAATTACCTCAGCATTATGAGAGTGCCCAGTGTCTGACCTCCAGCAGCCACAAAGGTGGTGACGATGCCCTATAAAATCCACCCTATGGGACGAACATGGATGTTTCTGCAAGTGTGGTGTTGGATTTTGCTGGGATTGGACTTACAACAACCAACTAAACCGCCAGGGCTGGTTGTGCCTCCATTTCTGCCCTTCTCCTCTGTACCTACATCATCAGCAGGCGCTTTAGGAGGAGCCAGGTGTCACGTTAAACCCAAAGTGCCTGGTGGATCAGGTATGTGTGTGTGGGGCTATCTGGGATAATTCCTGCCTACACCATGCCCACACTAGGCTGGTTTATCAGCTTGCTGCTTTCCTAAGCAATGGGGCTCGCCCAGTTGTAATAACAAAAGTAAATAAATACATTTTAATGATCCAATGGTGGTAATTACCAATGCTGAAAAACAGATGTCTCCCTGAAGAGCTCATTGCATAAGCTGCCCCATTATGTGGCTATGAGTTGATTATTAAAAGAAAACATTTAGTAAATGCAGAACAGGATATTCATCTGCTATTACATAATGGCAATAATTGAATTGAAGCAGTGATAGTCTCCCAGCCCTCAGTGAACGCCGAGTGAAGTGTATTTATGGCCTCCACTCTGAAAGAGCCCTCCTTGTTTTTCCAAGAAGAAGAGAGATCTTTCAAGAGATAATAAATAAAACAGACTCTGGCTGCTTTAACATGAAGCAAGATGAGTCCTTGGGTTTAGTTTGGATTAGTGTGTTGCTGGTGGCACGGAGGGCTGGCACTGGGCCATTTATTCACCTAGAATACGTGGAGCTAATTGGAAAAGCACCTGTGAGGAGCTGTAGCTCACCACCTGCACTTTGCTGAAATAAAATAAGCCTACATAATTGACTACATTACCTATTAGTGTTATGAAATCACCCCCAGGCATTTTTATTATTATTATTATTATTATCGTCTCCTCTCCCTTCCCCTTCTTCCCCAAGCTTTTATGAATCAAACTTTTGTCTGTCGCTTTTCCCTTGGAAGCCCCAGGATTGTGCCACTGTATCAAGAGCAGGACCAGTCTGACTGACTCACTTCTCCCTGCAGGGGAATCCTAGGAAATTAATCCTTCTTGATAGGGAGAAGAAATAGTCTGACATTTAATTCCTTTTTCTCATGGGACACAGCCTCCTCCTGGTCTCTCCCCTTTCCCCCAAAAGAATTCCAGCGGGAGTCTTTTGAGTGCCCTATCTGGTTGTTGGGATAACCCAGAGGCTCATAGTGGTAAAAAGCTCCTTGTTGGCTGTTTTGTCAGCCCTGGCCAAGAGCGGAGGGTGGGCTTTGCCCAGGCCTGGTTAGAAGCAGTTGTGTGGAGCTTGGTGTGGTCAGTGGTTTGGGCCTGGGGGGGGCCCTGCCTCGCTGTGACCACATTTGAAAACAAACTGGCCACATCACCCCTCGCAGGAAAATGTGGAGCTGTAAATTGCAAAATCTAGATGGTGACAGGCAGGTGGCCTCAGGGACTTCCGTGCTCAGGACAGCCCTGCTCCTGGAAGTGGCTGGGAAAACCTCCGTTGCTGCATAATTGGAAGATAAATGAAGACAGAGGTAAGAAGACTCGTGGAGAAGAGCCATCGGAAATTCCTTCTGTTTTATCTTCTCCCCCTCCTGGCAACTTTGCCACAGACTTGAACCAGGCTCAAATCAAACCATGTCGGTGTGCCTGAATAAAACCAAACAACAAACAGATTAAGAGTTTCAGAGTATTTCCTTGGCTTTTGCACATCCTGATTGGAGAGGAAAGAAGCCTTAAGCTTCTGTGGTCAGAGATATTATGCCAAAAAGTGGGCCTGGTTTCCAAAGGGGAATAAAAATCAGGAGCCAAGTTTGTTCCCTAGTGAACAAAGCATTTAGCTTTGCTCCAATCACGAAAGCTTCATCCTCAGCATCACCACCCAGAGATTCCATGGGCTTCAGCCTGAACAAGCAAACCCAGTTGGTCTTTGTCATTTCACATCACGGCGGGGGGAAGTGCCAGGTTATTGTGCCTGGTAAATCACTGTGGTTCTGTCTTGATAACTACTGATGTCACTGCACAGTGATTGCATTGCTTTTCACCAAAAAGAATCAGGGGCAAAGGAGGATTAGTTTAAGACCATTCAGGCAGTGAAAGAGCAGTAGACAGAAAAGCCTCCTGCCCATGGCAGGGGGTGTGTGGGTAGGGCTGATGATGGTGAGGTTGAAAATGTAGCAAACAGGTCTCTGCAGAAACCTGCGCTCTTGGAAGCACTGAGCTCACCGAAATGGCCCCACTGGCTGCCCAGATAAGGAAATCGGACAATTTTTTTCCTCTCTTGCATTAGAAAAAAATGTTTCCTGTAACTAAATTATTTCTCTATAAACAGGTCAGCCCCGAATGTGGAAGTTGGTTGAGGTAATGATCTCCCATGGGGTGGAATCGCCAAAGTCCCACCTGCTGACTCACTGTTTGGGCTGAAGAGGTGACCTTAGTCTGGCTCTTTGAGGCTTGGAGAAGAGCCTCCAAATCCAGCCACCTGGATAGAGATCTTACCACATATACTGAGGAATCCTGATGGGTGAGAGCCCCACTGCAGATGAAACGTGCTCAGGTGCTCTCACTGGAGATCTGTATGGACTTGCTGTTCACCTCAGTCTTGTTCCCAGTCACTGCCATGATGGCCCTTGCTCAGCTCTGCTGTGTCTCCTCTGGAGAGCGTCATTCCTGGGAAGTGCTGGGGGGTTCTCTCGTCCCTGGCCATGTGTGCATATGCAGCTGTGTTAAACCATTCTGCTTCTTTTGTCCCCCTGTGTTTGCATGTTGAGGATTGTACCTGGACACACCAGGCAAGGACACCAACAGGATCCCAAAGGTTTTGCCTTGCACAGCTCATCCTATCCCAGGTGCTCAAGCAGGACTCACAGAATGCAAAATGGTTTGGGTTGGAAGGAACCTTCAAGCCCATCTCATCCCACCCCCTGCCATGGGCAGGGACACCTTTCACCAGCCCAGGTTGCTCCAACCTGGCCTTGGACATTTCCAGGGATGGGGCAGCCACAGCTTCTCTGGGCAACCTGTGCCAGGGCCTCCCCCCCCTCACAGCCAGGAATTCCTTTCCAATATCCCATCTATCCCTACCCTCTGGCAGGAGCAATATGAGCTAGTGGAAGGTGTCCCTGCCCAATGGCAGGGGGTGGAACTGAATGATCTTTAAGGTCCTCTCCAGCCCAAACCATTCTGGGATTCCATGATTACAGCAGGAAGGTGGCTTCAGAAAATGCATTTGATCCTACGTTTGGGACAGTGAGGTGCTCTTTGCCAATGTCCACCTTGCAGCTGATCTGCTCAGCTGCTGCAGCTCTTCTCCAACTCTGACACTTGGAGCTCACCTGCATCTCTGGGCAGATCCACAGTTACAAGGAATTTACTTTACTCAGCCACTGAATTCATATCTTGGAGACCACAACTGTGGGCTAAATATTCCATAACTCAACCCCCTGTCATTATTATGATAGTTTTTTTCCTTCCTGAGGCTCCTAAGTATTTTCACTCTCATTATTTTAATTGACCTCTGAGAAAAGAGCAGTATCAAAACAGGAGCTCAGATTACTGAAGTTATTACCCCGTTGTGTACAATGAGTGATTATTTTATATAGATACAGGTATGTATAAACTCTTTTTTTTTCCTGCAAAGGCAGCGGTTCAATAAATAATTAATGTTTCTTAATCCTGTAGCTATTTTTCTTGCTGTAAAAAATTAATTGGTTTTCCATCATCTGTTTCCCTCTGACCTGGAGGGATCTGGCACAGCATTCATGCCCCTGCTTAAACACGCTCCTCGTAATCTTTGTCATGCCCATGGTACAGAATCTGGGGATAAACAAACTAATCAGAGATATTAGAGGCACCTCCAGGAAGGTTTAGTCATCCTGACACTGTGCTTATGCAGCATCCATCCGTCTGGGAATAATTAAGGCTCCCAAGCCCTGATGAGGTAAATGATGTGCTCCTTGGTGTGTCGGTGGTAAACAGTCACACAGAGGTTACATGGTTTGCCCCAGACCACACAGAAAGACACAATGGCTCTGAGGCTGAAAATGCTTCTGCACCACCAGTTTACCAAAAATAACTGAAATGTGGAGGGGGACGAGGTGAAATGACTCACAGGCCCCAGACAAGCCTGCAATGAATTAAGGACTTGCTTTTGCTCTCCTGGCTGGTCATGCACCCATGACCTGACCCACAGCCCGGCCCTGCTTCAGTGGGGACACAACGAGGGATGGGGGGGGCTCAGCTGGGAGCACAGGACCTGACCCCCCTCCCAGGGGTTTTCAGGGTCAGTCTGTTCATGTCACACAACCTAATCCCCTCACAAGCCCCAGCTTGAACCTGGGGCTTATTTGGGCTTCACATTTGCAACCTATTGCTGTTTAATTCTCCCACTTAGCCCTGATCCCCAGTCCTGGTCCAGCAACCCCTGCACACCCTGATGCTGCCAGATCAGCAGCAGTAAGGGACTCTGGCAGGGAGGGAACGTTTACTTAACAATAAGCACATTTCAGATAAATGTTGAGAGGAAAAGGAACCTGGGAGGAAAAAGGACTTGCTCTCACTGCCTGTCAACTCTTCTCAATGCTCCAGGGCTGCTCTGGTCCCAGCCTGCTCCCCAAAGCACCTCTGGGTCCCTGCTCTCCTTTGTGAATGTTGTCATCCTTTTTGATCTTCTGTATCCTTCAACTTTCACCCTTTTTACCCCAAACTTTACATACTGGTGAGGGAAATGGGAAATCTTTAAAGCCTCTCAGTGCTGCCTCTGACAGCCCTCAGGTGTTTGCTGCAGGCTGATTTTGAGATGTTATGTTTTCTCCCAGCTAATTTTCTCTCTGAGCTGTGGGCAGATGCTCAGCACCCTGTTTACCAGGAGAGCACACGGCATTCCTAAACCACCCTAAATCCCTCTTTCTACAGCAATGCTTTGCCTGAAGCTTCTGCCTTCCCCTGGAGCAGTGCATGGATGCAGGTCCAGAGGAGGAGCAGAGGTTGCTGTAGCAATGAGCTACTGCCCCCATTGAACTGGGAAAAAAGTGGAACTGCAGAGAGAAACTAACTGTTGGGAAGCTGGAAAATGTGATTTTTGCACCTAATAATTCATGTCCTGGCTGTTTTCCATCAAGTGCAGAGAGTTAGGCTTTTGGGGTCTGGAGTCTCCTATGTCTTAGCCATCTCCGTCTGCTCCGTCTTTAGGTGGAGGGTGAAACAGCAACACTGCTGTTTCTTTAGTGGTGTTGCAGAGCTGAAAAACAGGATGAAAGTTGCTATTTCAGGCCCCTCTGGTCTTGCACTGAGTGCTGTTGTTGCTCCATTTCCTGTGGGAGAGCAGAGGGATGAGCTTGCTGCCCTGCCCAGGCTGAGAAGAGAGCAACTCCTTGTGCTTTGCTGGGGGATTCAATGGCTGTTCATGCCCGAAAGGGTTAATTGATGGGGAAACAAGAGCCAGTTCAGCCTAAGGGAGCCAGCAAGTACAAGCACTTTCCTAATATGAAGCTTTGTTTAATTACATCTGATGAAGGTTTCAGGGGAGCCATCACTGCCATTGCATTTTCTGGAGCAAATTTCTTCCCTTTGATTCGTAATCTGCTCACACCCCAAGCAGCCAATCTTGTACAAACAGCCCCACGGGCTGCAAAATCAAATGGAAAATGTGGGTTCACATGGCACAGCTCAAGTCTGAGCTGAAAGGGTGAGACAGGCAAGGCAGGGAGGTTACAAGGTAAAGATTCATGTCCCAGACTGTCTCTGCACATGTCCAAACTGAGCTCTCACTGATGTCCAGAGATCAGGTCCTGAAGCCAAGCACCTCCAAGAGTCCCAAATTCAGCTGGATGGTCCCAGTGTCTCCCAGCCCCATGGGAATCACAGAGTGGCACAGCCCTGGCACTGGGCGTTGGAGATGCTTTGTATTGCTCCACACAACAAACCCACACCAGCCTCGTGTCCCTAAAGCAGAGCTTCACCTCCAGACATCCCTGTAAAGCTTAATCAGGAGGGGCTGAGGCTGGTTCAGAGCACAGATATGATGGCAGAAACATGGAATGGTTTAGGTTGGAAGGAACCTGAAAAATCATCCATATCATCCAGTGCCACCCCCTGCCATGGGCAGGGACACCTTCCTCCAGCCCAGGTTGCTCCAAGCCCCATCCAACTTGTCCTTGGACACTTCCAGGGATGGGGCAGCCAAAGCTTCACCAGCCTCATCACCCTTCCAGGGAAGAATTCCTTCCCAATATCCCATCTCTCCCTGCCCTCTGGCAGTGGGAAGCCATTCCCTGTGTCCTGTCCCTCCCTCCCTTGTCCCCAGTCCCTCTCCAGCTCTCCTGGAGCCCCTTTAGCCCTTGGAAGGGGCTCTCAGGTCTCCCTGGAGCCTTCTCTTCTCCAGGTGAACCCCCCCAGCTCTCCCAGCCTGGCTCCAGAGCAGAGGGGCTCCAGCCCTGGGAACAGGGAGCTCCAGCTCCATGGCCTCCTCTGGACTCTCTCCAGCAGCTCCACGTCCTTGTGCTGTTGGAAGCCCAGAGCTGGAGGCAGCTCTGCAGGTGGGGTCTCACAAGGGCAGAGCTGAGGGGGAGCATCTCTCACACAGGCTGAATTCAAGCACAGCCCCCATCCTGGAGCAGCAATTTTGGGGACACGGATGCCCTTTTCCAGAGCAAAGAGGGCAAGATCTGTCACAGCTCCTGGGCACCTGGAATGGTGCCACTCTCCCTCGTGCAAACAGGGTACTGAGAAAACAGAGAAGCAGGGTTTGGACTGGCAGGTCATAAACAATGTAGTTACTTGGACCATCAGGTAATAGATGTTTCCTGGCCAGCAGAAGTCAGACAGGCTCAAAGTCTCTAACACAGAAGGGCACAGATTATTTTTTCCTGGGTGCACTGACCTCCCCAAATCACAGATGAATTTGCAGTAAGTGGTGAATATGGTCACACTGGCTTTACAGCCAGAAGCAAATGTAATTGTCATCAAGACCAGCTTCTTGCTAAGCCCAGTCCAGCAGGGAAAAAAATATTGATTCCAATAGCTTTGGATTAATTTATAACAGCACAATTGAAGAGATTTGTCTGGAAAAATGGCAAAAATAACTCGTGGTACATGAACTCTTGATCTGGTGCTTGATTCCTTTATCTCTTACCCCTTACATCTCACTGCTACTCCTGCCTTGGTTTGTGTCCTCGAGAGGTTGGGATCATGATCTTGCATGGCATAACCCACCGAGACAGCAGCACTCCCCAGTCAGAGCCGAGAGCTCACAGCATCATTCCCCATGGGAAAACACATCCAGGAAACATCATCAGCCACAGATTTCATAGGATCATCCCAGATATATTTATATATTAAACCATAGCAGAAATGACATATGCAAGCATAAATAACTGCATTCTCTCATTACTCATACTTTGCCTTTGGAATTTTTCTCCTGTTATTGCTGTTTTACAATAGTAGCAGAGTAGTAGCAGTAAATCTACGGAGCATCTGTCTAATTACATCTCTATTTAATTATCGCTCTTCTTCATGTCTCCATCCTAATGAGGTCTTCAGGTTGTGACAGCTGATGATGAAGTGGCTGCAGAGGTGTTATCTGCTCTTCACCTGAATAAGAGCCTTCCCAGGCAGAGACCAGAGAGGGCCCTTGATCGTTGCTTCTGCCTCACACACACAAAACAATCCATGTTGTGAAACGCCTGCTGGAAAGGGAGATAAAAAATTTAAACAGCCACAGGGCACCCAGGTTAGTGGATGGGTTCCAGAAACATTAGGTCATGGATTAATTTTTATTTTTTTTCCCCTCTCTCCCAAAATACACTCCGGCACTTTTCCAGCAATTATCAAAAGTCACTTTTTATAGCAAGGGTGTCTTCTACAGCACAGTTCTCCAGATTCTCTTCCATTGGCTTCATTCTCATCTGATTTCAAGCTTTTCTTTATTTATTTTCAATTAAGGTGGAATGGTTCGAGAGGCAGGAACTCATATTTCCCTCCAGATCACCCCGAAATACGCCAACAAACCAAAATCCCTGAGGTCAGTATGGTTCTACCAGAACAAACTGTCCTCCCTGGGAGCGGGACAGAGACCTTGCTGTGCTTGCTTGGCTTGTGGTCTCTGCCACCTGGGACTTGTTTTCTGTTGACATCCCAAAGACCAAATAGCAAGTGTGGGGGAACCTGCTTCTTCTTGTTTAAATAATTATTCCCCTGGAAAAGCACAAACCCGATTAACAGTCATTGCAACCAAAGTGTGGAATTCATCTGTGATGTGTTACTACACTGAGCAGAAATCTGTTGTAAATATAGAGCAATGGCATTACTTTCAGCCCTAATAGTGTTGAAATGCTGCCCTGACCTGGAGCTGGTCGTGTTGGGCTTTATGATGCAACTCCATTCTGGAAGGTGGCAGAAGTGAAGTGTTTTCAGATGGGCAATAGGAACCAGTGGCAGAATTTGGGGGAAATCCCCCAATAGCAGAGTTGTCGACGATCTCAGAGCCACTCTGTGTAGCGCTGCAGAGTCAACAACCTTGTCTTGGTGTGTGGGAGCAACAACCTCATCTTCTGGCCGCTCGCAACACATCCTGTCCCTAATGGGTGCCATGCAAATGGCAGGGTGACCTCATTCATCTCCAGAAAGGGATGGCATTTCCAGACCAAACACAGTGTTGTTATTTAGGTCATTCGGTTTCAGACCTTCTTCTAAAGTCTAGCAAAGATTTGGGGGCAGTCAATGTAACCACTGTTAATCCTAGCCCTTCTAGACAGCACTCCTAGAGTGTTATCCTATTTTAATAACTACCTAGAGGGAAAAGGAGGGCTCCTCTTGTATCTGCCATTGACTTTGGCAGTACAAGATCTGCAGGCCAGTAAAGAACATGTCTAACTGTAAACATCCACTTCAGTCCCATTACTGACCACGTCCAAATGTTTTCTACCAAGTCTGTGAAGCGGAGATGGAGAGTAACCTTGAACCACCATCTTACCCCCTGCCCCCTCCAGGTGCCAAGGCAGAGACAACTTTGTCTAATCCGTGTTTGACACTTTTGTCTATCCTGTCCTTAAAACCCACCAATTACTGAAATTCCATATTTCTGTGAGGAATCTCTTCTATTTTTTTCATTAAGTTTAGGTATTTAGAATCCCTTTGTTCCAGTTCTACTTCGTTCCTTACTCAACCTATTGAGAGTCAAGAGAGGTTATTTCACTACCTCACTTAAATATTTTTGCATGGCTTTAATTATTCCTCCCTCTCCAATCCCCTTCTCTCGACTGAGCCACCCCATCTTACTCATTCCTTAGATGTCATGTTTTCTGCCTGCTCATCAATACTCTGTTGCATAAAACACACAGATGATTGTCCTCAATCCACACACTGAAATTCCTTTAAATCTAAGCAGATAATTGAAGCTTGTTGGATCAATATCAGGCAATGATCTAATATATTGACTAGAGATCTCTATCTGAGCAGTAATGGGTTAGTCATCAATAAGTGCATAAGTGACAGGGATCTGTGGCCAGATTCAACCTGGGCTTGCACCATCTGTATCCAGGTCATCCACATGTGTGATTTGGGCTCCTCTGAGTCCACAAACACTTGCCCAATGATGGGGGATGAACCAAAACTTCACAAATTCCAATGACTATCCGTGGCTTCAGACAGACATCCAATCATGGAGCAGTTACACACCAGTGTCATCCTTTGTGGGAGACTGTCAGAGGGCAAAGAGCCATCAAATCTGTGGATTCTCTCATGTTTTACAGAGGTTTCAGCTTTACAGGCTTTAAACAGCCAGAGCTGTTCAGGGCAGTTTGAATTACCTCCTCACCATCTGATGGCTACAAAGAGAGCCTAAACCCTGAGGTCAAGCAGGGTGGAATGAATCTGGTGGGAACTATTGGTTTTGGGTATGCTTTCATACCCAGTGAAAATCTTCCCTAAAAGTCCCTGCTCCTTCCACCCTTAGTCTGGGCTGAGTCAAGTTCATTAAGCACCTTTCCAAAAATGTCGTGTTACTTAAAACATCAAATCCAGGAGCTCAAAAGCCACAGGGGATCTTCTGCCACCTTAAGTAGCTGGTGAGACATGGGAATCTGAACACAACCCAAATAGCCTGAGATATATCTTATACATGACGTGGATTTAAGAGAAGGGAAAAAAAATATATTAGCACACAAAATATTAAGTCATTCATGTTTTCTGCAATTAATTTATCTGTCATCAATAGACTCATAAACTATTTGACTTTATGACAGTTTGGAAAGAGAAGATGCCAGCTTTTCCTGCAGGTGTGCATCTGGTTGGGAAGACATCAGCAACTGTACGTGCAGGGAGGGAGGATGATAGGAGGGAGAGAGAGGGGTTGTGAAATACTATGGGAGTGAAAGGGTTGGCAAAAATGCTGGCTAGCTGCATTTGTCCTCCCTGGAGATGGGAAAGAAAGGGTCTGCAAAGCCCTGGCTTCGAGCAGGGTTCCCAAAGTAGGTTGAGAGCCCCTTACTGTGCAGTTTTATTGATCTGGCTTCAGGTGATGAACACATAAAAAGAGCCCAGGGCACCATAGAAATGGTTCAGCACATTTCCTGTATTCAGTGTGATACTTAAGATATGTATTCAGGGCCAGACATCAGGTGCTTACACACTGGTGTGATTATAAATCCCACTGACTTCACTGGGGTGTCGGTTCCTTTGTGGCCTTTGCATATTTGCTCTTCAGAGCCTCTCCCTTGTGACTCCTGGGGGTACCTCCATGCTGACCACGTTTAATGGCCATGAACTACAAGGCTTTGGGGCTTGGGAGATTGGGAAAATGATCCAAGTCAAGACACATCTGATGGGTCCTTTGGGGCCAAGCAGGGGTGGGCGAGAGGGTGTTTTCCAGATCTCAGTAAGCTGAAAGGAACTGTAAAGGCAATTCAGTGCCTTTGCGGAATCTCCTGGGTGAAATGTTGCTTGACCTCCTTTTCTACTTACATTGAAGTTCATTGATAGTCAGAAAGGTTCTGGTGCTCACACTGGGTTCACGTACTTCCCTCATTCCTAGGAGGCAAATTGTGGGATTGTGGCAATTTTGCCCCTCTGGTGATTTTGATGCCATAAAGTTCCAAATAAGCATCTGCTGAATTTAAGGGGTTTTATTTGGGTTTTTTTTCTGGTGTTTGTTTATTTACAAAACTGGTGATGGGATGAAGCTGATGCTCAAAAGACTGAAATGGTTTTGCATTAAAATGGTAAAAAGCTGTTCTTTGCTCACTTGGTGTGAAAGGGGGAAAAAGCAAAGCCATTACAGCCTTGGAAAGGAATAACTGGGGTGGAAATGTGGAAAAGTCTGGATTTGAAAGTTCTGTCAAGAGGAAAAGTGGATAATGAGTCTCAAGGGCTAAGGAAAAATTAGTACTGAGTGGAGTTCTGGTTGCCTTTTGGCAGAAAATGAAGAGGGAAGGTAAAAGCAAGGGACACTCTTGTAGTTTGGGTACCAGAATGGGGAGGCAGGAAAAATATGCAGTGGGACACAAAGAAATTAAGATTTGGGATTGTTAAATAATGATGCTTTGCTTGTATTGAATCCCAAGAAAAGCTGAAGGTGCTTTAAAATGAAGTATTTCAGTCTGTTCAGTCTTTTGACAAGGGCCTGGAGTGACAGGACAAGGAGGAGGGTTTCAAAATGGAAGTATAAGTTTAGATTGGAAGAACTTCTTCCCTGTGAGGGTGGTGAGGCCCTGGCACAGGTTGCCCTGAGAAGCTGTGGCTGCTCCATCCCTGGAAGTGTCCAAGGCCAGGCTGGACGGGGCTTGGAGCAACCTGGGCTAGTGGAAGGTGTCCCTGCCCATGGCAGGGGGGGGCACTGGATGGGCTTTAAGGCCCCTTCCAACCCAAACCATTCTAGGATTCCATGTTTTATGTGTTGCAGACAAGTTGCCTCCTCACAAACCCTTGTGAATAATGTCACGTGTAAAGTGAGTTTCTGTCCTTCTGGACTAGAAAGGAGGCAGGAAACCAACTGCACACCTGCTGCACTCTAGTCCAGGTTTGTCTCCATGTGTTCCCGGCAGTGATGCCATCCCAGCTCCTACCACAGCACACGGGGACATCTGATGGCCTGTAATACATTACAGATGGGGAAGGGCCTCGGTTTGAAGCCGTGTGAGGACACTGAGGGCCCTTGGTGTGTTCAGCTGGAGCAGAGGAGGCTGAGGGGAGACCTCAGTGCAGTTCCAACTGCCTGGGCAGGGGCAGAGGAGGGTCAGGACTGAGCTCTGCTCTGGGGGGACCAGGGACAGCACCCAGGGAATGGCTGGAGCTGTGTCAGGGCAGGGTCAGGTTGGATCTCAGGACAAGGTTCTTCCCCCAGAGGGTGGTTGGCACTGACCAGGCTCCCCAGGGCAGTGGGCACAGCCCCAAGGCTGCCAGAGCTGCAGGAGGGTTTGGATGATCCTCTGGGGCACAGGGGGGGACTCTTGGGGATGAGTCTGTGCAGGGCTGAGGGTTGGACTGGATGGTCCTTGTGGGTCCCTTCCAACCAGCACATTCTGGGATTCTGGGATAATGTGATGCAGGATGTTGTGCTGAGCAGGGACCTGGAGCAGCCACCTCTGGAAGAGCTCCAGCGATCGGCAGCGTGTCCTGGGAAGTGCTGGTGTGTCCTGGGAGCTGCAGCCTGGCGGTGCAAACAAGGTGTGACCTCCCTGCCAGGTACAGTGAGAGGCTCCTGACTGATAACATGTTTGCCACCGATTCACCCGCCTCGAAACTCCAGAGGCAAACACGTCCTGGGGTGTAGAGGCTCCAGATCAAATGCCTGGGAGATGTTGCCCCTTCTGTGTGATTTTAATACTTGACTAAATTAAATCCAGCAATGGGAGGTGGGTTAGAGGGGAGTTGTGGAGTCGAATCCTCGATGCTTTGGGCAAAACCCAGGTGGGATGAGTGTCCAAGGCCAGGTTGGACGGGGCTTGGAGCAACCTGGGCTAGTGGAAGGTGGCCCTGCCCATGGCAGGGGGTGGAACTGGATGGGCTTTAAGGTCCCTTCCAACTCAAACCATTCCATGACACATGAACATTCCCATCTCCAGCAAATCCCTGCTTCCTTCAGCCCACTCAGCTCCAAAGGCACATCACACCCCTGAAAAGGAATTAAATAAAAACAGGGGGAAAGGGAAAAGTGAAGAACCAACACAAGAAATTTCTCTCTGCAAATAGTGAAACATCTTGAACGTGCCACTGGCGTGTTGCTGCAGACAGCTTAAGCCCAGAGAAAATTCTTTGGCAGTGACATCAATTCAGCAATAAGTAATGCATTTTCTAGGGCTGAGATTCAATTTAAGGTTTCTCCAGTGAGTGGAATGATTGAATGGTACTTAAAAAACATCCAACAAATGGGACTCCTTTTGTTAAGCTCTCATCAGCCCATAAGTTAAAAGTGGGGGTTTTAACTTGTGTTTTTTCCCACTTGAACCGTGGTTTATGTGCTGAAGTCTGTTAGAACTGCCTTGAACATGGCTTTCTGTAGAAATCACCCCCCTTCCAAATATAGAAGCTGATAATAATTGTTTTTAGTGCTGAGTGACCCATCCAAGGCTCTGAGGATGTTTATCCTCTGCACACTCACCCCTTCTTACCTACAAGCTGGCAGCCAGCAGAAACCACTGATTCACTGAACACCAAGAAAATGAGAATTTGGGGCTGTGAATCCTTGAGAGATATGGCACAGAACAGTCTTTTTTTTTTTTTTTTCCTGGTAAATTGTGCAGTTTTCAGCAGTCAGTGTTTTACAACCTTCCCAAACCGAAATCTGCCCACAGAGCTCTGGGTTTAATAACCCCCAGCAAATCTCTCCTCCAGAATTTGTCACATTTTTTTCCTCTATAATAATAATAAAAAAATAAATTAGAAGTTGCTATAATTTTACAGGGAGTTCTCACTGCCTACGAATTTAAAACTAGCCTGAATAATGCTCCAGTGAAAAGGCAGTAAAAACTAGTTTTGTACCAGCAATGAAGGGCTTAAAAGTTTATTTGCTTGCTGAGTGACTGGAGTTAGGCAAAGCCCATCCCCAAAGGTTTCCCTGCTAGTGATGCAGCTGTGGGAATTGCCAAATACATACCCAACAGAGGACTAATTTTCTAAAAATAGTGATTATATCATTAACCATCTCTCTCTCTTGGTCCAAATTAAATTTGACGACAGTGGTGGGAAGAGAGGATGCCACTGAGCTTAGGGCTTTTCACCAGCTCTGTCCTCTTGTCTCCTGAAGACCAAGGCTTGGAAGGAACTTGCTGTGACCTGAGTGTTGACACCATTAGACCTTCATCTTTAAATATGGTGTGGTTTAGGCAAAGAGGGGAATTGGGGAGAACCTCAAACTTGGGTTGTGTCGGGGTAAATACATGTATATGATTTTGGTGTTGGGTTTGGAGGGTCTGCCTGGCCATAGAGGTGACCAGTCTGCCCCTGGCTGGGAAATGGGCTTTAATCTCATGTTGCTGTTTGAAAATGAGATGTTTAACCAAAGCTGGTTGTTTTGACTCTGCAGCAAAGGGAGAGAGAGGGAGGTCAAGCCAGCAGCTCATCCTAGGTCTGTCTGGCCAGGGTGAGCTCTTCCCTGGTGATGCTCACCGGGTTTCACTCCTCTGGGTGTCTGCTGGTGGATTGAACTGGTTTTGAGGTGATCTGTGGGTGGATTAAAATGGTTTTGAGGCAGAACGAGATGTTTTGAGCTTGACTGAATGTTTTGAGGTTGTCTGCAGGTGGAGTGAGAGTGGGCACAGGAGGTGCTGGAGGCTTTCCCTGGGTAATCTCCAATTCCAATTCTCTGTGTCACTTGACTTCTGAGCGATGTAAACCCAGACTACTGAAGGCTCCTGACCTTGCAAATAAGGCCAGAAAGATCCATAATCTGTGTCTGAGTGAGAGCCAGCAGGTTTTCAGGCAGGATTTAGGAGGGCCTGGTTCAGGGATGCAGCTTCTGCCTTTGGAGAGGGGAGGTCTGTGAGGTGCAGCCAGGGTGCTCTCTCCCAAACATGATCCTTCAGGTCGAGGTTGGAGCACCCCGTGGGACAAGGCTCAGGAGCAGTTTCCAGAGCTGAGCTCCCAAGGCGCCTTATCTTCATCTCTCACTGGATCTATTCACATGCAATCCAAAGCAGCAGGGGTTGGGGATTAGACCTGCTCTGACTTCCCCCGGGGGAAGCAGCAGCTGGGTGGAGAGTGTTTGTTTTGGGTGTTTGTGCCATGGTGGAGGAAGAGGAGGCAGCAGTGTGAAGTGGCTGCGAGGTAAAGCGCAACCCAGCTCCATGTCAGGGCCCAGCTTTGCTTGACAAGTCATCTCTAATCCTTCCTGCTATAAATCCAATAAATAGAAATGCTGGGGAAATAATTATAATGTGACTGTCAGGATTAGATCAAAATGAAATAGGAAAACCCCATCTAGGAAGCAGCTACCGCTAAGTAATTCATCTCACTCCCATGGATCCCGTTTTTCCTGCCTTGTGCTTCTACAACTGAAACGTCCTGGTTTGTGGAGTAGTTTGGATAAAAGGGGGGGTGGAGTGGAGGGAGAAAAGTTGCTTAAAAAGTAAGTCAAAGGCTCCAACATGTGTTCTTGGCCGGTTGAATTCAAGATGAGGGGTTTAGGCTTCCCGTGGGAGCTCCCTTTCACAGCTCCCCCCTAATCCTCTGGAAATCGCCTGTTCCCTACAGCTGCTGGGTCACCAGATGAACTATTTGTTCAATTATTCTTGGCCGTGCTGGCTCGGGCTGCTCAAAGCCGCCGGCCCGGTCCCTCGGCCCACTTCAATGGGCCCGGGGCAGCCCCAGCCCGTTTGAAGCCCCCCGTGCCCCGGCCCCTCTGCCGCCCCCGCCTCCCTTTTCATGTCGCCCGTGCCCGGGGATGCTGCAGGGCCGGGCTGGGAGGGAGGCTCCGGTGTCGGAGCGCCCGGGTGAGAAAATAATTACAAATGAAAGAGAGATTAGCAGGGGCTGTTGTGACAAATGCTGCCGAAATGGTTTCTGGAGCGCCGGCGGAACCTTCTAACGGGAGGCATCGGAGCAGCTGCCGTCCCTGTGGGGTGTGGGGAAACAGGGATCCCTCTGGGACCCTGGAATGAGAGCCTAAAACCTGACAAACCGCGGCTCAGGGGGATGAGATGACAGACCAGGGCAGCCTCACGTCATACAAATGGACTGGTAATTAACACAATTTATTTTTCACATTTGTCTGCCCCCTCCACCACCATCCCCCTGTCTCAGAGTGTTCACAGAACTGTTCAAACCCATCTTAAAAATGGCTCACAGCTGCTGAAAGATGGCTCTTGCCTGGTGCTGGGAATCTTCAGGATTCACCTGGTAAGGGATCTGAGTCTTCAACCTCTCTGAGGCTGTGGAATCAAAATATGTGCTGAGCTGGAAGGGACCCACAAGGACCACCCAGTCCAACCCTCAGCCCTGCACAGCCCCATTCCCAGGAGTCCCCCCCTGTGCCCCAGAGGATCATCCAAACCCTCCTGGAGCTCTGGCAGCCTTGGGGCTGTGCCCACTGCCCTGGGGAGCCTGGTCAGTGCCAACCACCCTCTGGGGGAAGAACCTTTCCCTGAGATCCAACCTGCCCCTGCCCTGACACAGCTCCAGCCCTTCCCTGGGTGCTGTCCCTGGTCCCCCCAGAGCAGAGCTCAGTCCCTGCCCCTCCTCTGCCCCTGCCCAGGCAGTTGGAACTGCACTGAGGTCTCCCCTCAGTCTCCTCTTATCCAGCTGAACACACCAAGTGCCCTCAGTGTCCTCACACGGCTTCATGCAGTTCCTGAATGGCTTATCACAGCTATGCAGATATGTCTGGAGGACAGCACATGTGGGAAAGACCTTGATGGTCTTTAGATGAGACTGTAAATAGTTGATGGCAAGGTTGGAGAGGGATTGGTGAAACCTGGTCTAGTGGAAGGTGTCCCTTCCCATAGCAGGGGGCCAGAATCAGATGATCTTTAGGGCCCCTTCCAACCCAGACCAGTCTGGGATTCTATGATTCAGCCCCCAGTGGCCATCAGGAGGGAGGGCAGTCCTGCTCACAAGCAGGCAGAGCAGGAGAACAAGAAGAGATCAAGATGAAGACAAGATCCTTGTCTTCTCAGCCATCCAGCCTCATGCTGACCAGAAGGAATGGCAGGTTGGGTTTGCTTAGGGCTGATGGGCACCAATAACACTTTAACCATCAGCTCTTACAGTAGAAGCAGCAGAAAGGTATTGTCTGAATGGAGCTATGCAGAAGCCCTGCCTTGATGGCATGGTCAAAGCTTGGTTATCCCAAGCTTGGGATTATGAGATGTAGGTGCTTCTCTTTTCTTCCAGACTCTGAGTTTTGCCTGGTGAGAGGAGATACTGCCCGTGTTACTGTCAGAAATAGTGCAGGACAAGGAGAAATGTTTTGGTGAGATGTGCTTCCCTTTGGGCACATAGAATCCTAGAATTAATGGTTTGGGTTGGAAGGGACCTTAAAGCTCATCTCATTCTACCCCCTGCCATGGGCAGGGACACCTTCCACTAGCCCAGGTTGCTCCAAGTCCCGTCCAGCCTGGCCTTGGACACTCCCAGGGATGGGGCAGCCACAGCTTCTCTGGGCAACCTGTGCCAGGGCCTCCCCACCCTTACAGGAAAGGATTTCTTCCCAATATCCAATCTAAACTTACTCTTTCCATTTGAAACTCTCATGTCCCTGTTTCCCCTGTCCAGTGCTTGCAGCACTGGAGCAGAGGCACTGCAGCATCCCCCTGCTTTGGGGTTTTTTTCCCCCAAATTCTGAAGAGAAAAGGGATGTACAACCTCCCCAAACCTGCATCCGCTTTCCAACCTCCCTCTTATTCCTCCCTCCCTCCCTCCCACCCATCCTCCTTCCATCACTCCAGGTCTCTCCCAGCTGCTCCTCACATCTCCCGAGCCCCAGCAATTGCTCTTGAAGCAACACATCAAAACACCATTAGCTCGTCCCGGCCAGTCCGGCTCCCCCCGGCCCAGGACAGGCTGGCGCTGACACAGCCCGCCTGGCACTTTGAAGCCCCCGCCCGGCTCTGCGGGGACAGCTGGGCTGTGCCACAATCCCCTCGGCCCTTTGGGCTAAGCCGGGCGTTTTAAAATAGTCCCCCCCGTCCCTGCCCGGCGGTGACAACTGCACAAGTATTTTAGACGCTGTTTATGGACCTGCCGCGTAACCGGAGCCCGCGGGGGGAGGACAAAAAGGAGATGGTGGGCAAAGGGGGCTGGGGAAGAGGGGTTTTCACCCTAATTAGCAGCCCCCTCATTTCTCACAGGTTGCTGGAAAACTCATCCATGCAAGTGAAAGCTGCAGCACCGAAGGTGGCTGGAAACAAGCACTTCGCTGCAATCCTTATTTTTCTAAGGATGGTTTGAATCCCTTGGCATTCAGGGCCCCCAAAAGGCAGTGCTACCTCCTTGCTGGAAAACAGATGCTGCCAGCCGGGGTGGGACAGTGGGGAGGGTTGGGAACTGCCCTGGGCAAGGCCTTGCCTCGTGCCTCAGTTTCCCCGTTGGTAAAACAGGGATGTGATGTCCGGGATGACCCCAGGAAAGCAGGGGAAGGGGCAGGGATAGAACTGGTCTTCCTGAAACCAGTGTGGCAGCCCAGCTGCTGCCAAGTGCCTTTAGAGTGGGAGGGCTGTGGCACAGTGACACAAGGAGCTTTTCACAGGCAGTGTGGGACTGGCTGGGACTGGGCTCCCCCAACCCCCAAATGGGGGTGCAGCTCTCGGTTCCCAGACCTGCCCCCCTCGCACCCTAAGCATCCCTCGGTGGTGCAGGAGCCTTTCTGCGGGCCCTCAGCACCCCCTAGTGTTGCCGAATATTCCCGGGGTTCAATCCTGCACACCCGAGGCTCGTCTGGTCGTGCCGTGGGACGGCTGATCCCCGAGGTTGGGGGAGCAGCATCATCCCACATCCCTACATCCACAAGGAACTCTCTACCCCCAGATTACCACCTGTCTTCTCCCACTTAACAATACAAATCACCAGTGCAGCCTCTCAGCTGTGAAGGCTGCTCCCCAAACCCTCAGGTCTCAGGTCCCAAAACATCCTCCTCCGTGGGCATGGATTCACAGGGCAGGCTGGAATCCTTCCCTATCCAAGGTCTGCTCTGCAGAGCGTGGGGAGATGCTGGTTTGTAGCACACTGGGGCTCTGTTTCCATCGCTAAAGGTCAGAAAATATCAGGGTTTGACTTCACTCTTCTCCCCTGGTCCCAAGTATGGGTTTTGACGAAATGCAACTTTTAGGACTGAAAAGTAAAGGAAAATTAGCTGAAATTATACATGTTTGCTTGGGAATGAGATCTCGAGTGGGAGTGCTGGGGAGGAGAACAGTGGGGAAGATTGTAAAGATGATGAATATGGGGAGGAAACAAATTAAATATCAGTATTAATGACACTTCCCAAAGCTAATTTCAAAAGCAAAGGGTTCAGTATTAATGTGTCAAAGTGATTGAACTGATTTTCCCTCTTTTCAGATTAAACTACCCACTGAATCTGACCCTGCTGGGCCCTCGCAGCCTCGTGTCCCCAGTACCCTCACAGTCACTCAGAGGCGTTTCTTCCACTCCAGGTGTTGATGACGAACGAGTCCCCACCAAGATGCCTCTTGTTTTGTTTGGTGACAGGTATGGACAGCGGGGCCGAGCCCTGCTGGGGCGGTGACGTTCCTCCATCTGCCACTGCGATGTGCACTTGCTCCATCACTGCAGAACGGCAGCTGGAGGAAGGGGGAAATCCCCAAATCCAACCTCCCAGCGTGAGAAGATTTAATTTTGCCTGGCTCCTGGGGACAATATTGACAGCACAGCCCTAAGGGCTGCCCGGCTCCCTGCACCTCTCCCAGATGGCTCACTCTCCACGTGAGGTGGTTTCGGGGAGCATTTCATTGCCTTCCTGCTTTTTTTCCTTTTACTCCACTTTGGCTGTGAGTTGTTTTTTTTAAAAAAATGTTTTTTGTTAAAATTTCCCATCGAGTTTTGCTCTCTTTGTGGTCCCTTTTGGGTGCTGTTGCTGTCCCTCATCACATCGCCCTGCACCTTCCTCTCTGTTGTCTGTCACTGTTTCCTCACCCTCTGCCTTCTCCTTCCTTTTCATTACTCTTCTCTGGATACATAATTTTCCTTTTAATGATCTTCTGTCCCTTATTAATGCTTTTTCCATGTCCGAGCACGCTCCAGCCCTGGCATCCAGCTTTAACTGATGCAGTTGGAATCACTGGAATCGTGGCTGAGCTCTCCCTGCTTTCATTTCATTCTCGCCTGTTCTTTCCCAGCTGGGGTCTCAGATCTGTTCATGGGGGGTGTAACAGAAACCTTTGGGGTTTCCCTTTGCTTATGTCTGCTTTCCTTGCCAAGCTGAGCCCCAAAGCAATCCCTTTCCAGCCTGGCTGTGCTCAGATGCTGTGTGCTCCTGCAGCTGCAGATGTGCTGTATTGGATTTATTCACCTCCTCCTTTTCCCGTCTGGCAAACTCCTTCCTGGACATCTTTGTGAGGGACCAGGGTGTTTGCAAGAATTAGATCACAGTTTGGGCAGAGTTTACAGGGTCCCTTGCTATCCCCTTTGTTTTTTTCCCAGTCTGTACCTCCCCGGGGCTGTATTTCCACTGCTGAAGGTCAATAAATATCCTACTTACAAATATCCTCCCTATCCCACAGTGTGTGGGGAATAACGCTTCCCATGGAGAGGGATAAATTCAGGTGATGGAGCAGATGGAGGAAGGTCTCTGCCCCTTCCCCTGTTCCAAGGTACTTCAGCATCACTGGAGATCTGGGTTGCACGCGATGGGTGAGCGCTCAGGTGACAAACAGCCCTGAGATGGGAGGATGCTCTGAGGGGATCCTTCCCTGGGTACCAGGAAGGCTGAGGGAGATTCCACCAGGAGGTGGCTCACTTAGAAATGGGAGGATGTAGATACAAACCCATTTTCCTGCAGGTCCATTGCCTGCAGTGGGTGCTGTGTCCCACAGCACCTGCTCCTTTAGGAAGGTTTCGTGGGTGCGGGAGGAGGGGAAGGAACACGGGGTGTCATTATCTCAGCTGGAAAACACATCGATATCCCAGTGAGGGAGCAGGTAGATATCTGTGCCTGGCCAATGAGCCTACTTTCCCATTTTGCTGCCTCTGAAGATTGCAGGCAGCCTGTGCACTCATCCCTCTGGATGTGTGTCCACGTGGCAGGTGACTCTGTCACCCGTCCCCTCTGCCAGCACAGGAAAATGAGGGAACTAATTTCCTGGCTCTTACACTCCATCATTTCCCCCATTTCTCTGAGCAGTTAGTTCTGAGCTCTTTCTGAGCCCTCCTCTTCCCACTGCCTGTATCACACACTGCATCCGTGGAGACTGCAGGTGCCATCTTATCTTCCCAGAGGGCATCCTGAGATGATTCCCAGAGCAGCACATTCCTGTTTTCTTCGTGATTCCCTGCAGATTTGCATGTCAGTGTGAAAGAGACTGTCAGGCTGTTGTTTGCTGCCAGAGCTCCTATGGATGTGTTTAGGAGCTGCAGTCCTGCGTGGGATAAGGAGGGAGAAAATAGACTTCAGGAGGTGGAAAATTAGAGATGGGCAGGACACAAAACAGCTTTTGGAGGCTTCAGAATTTCCTAGAATAGGAATTACGATTTTTTTTCTGGACTGATGTCACAGGAAGGCAATAAGATTTAGAAATGTTGCTAATTAGGAATTGATCCCTGGGCTTTTTAGGCTGGTTGTGCTGTGCTGACCAGAATTCCAGTGGTAACTCAGTTCCCATGGATGGTGAGAGCCCAAACTGGACACAGGTTTGAGGAATTCAAAGCCTTTACATGCGATTTCAAGGCTGTTTAAGGAACTGTTTTAAGGGTGGCTGAGCTCTAGGAAGATACAGCTATAAACTAGAGATGACATCAGGTTTGTCTTATCAGGAAATGGTTGCTCAGGACCACGTGGAAGGGAGACGTTCTGCTGAGGTTCCACTTAATCCCAGCTCAGGGTTGGTCTTTACCACAATAAATGCACACAGAGAGGTTATTTGTTTCCTTATAGTAAGATCCACCCCCTACACACCCCGTGATTTGGTTCTGCAAATATTTGAAGGTGCAAATTTCCTGTAGCCGAGAAACACCAACATGACTCAGCAGAGCATTGGGTAGGAACAAGCTCCCATTTTAGAGTCAGGTTTAACTAAAGGTGTCATTTTGAACCATACTCAGCCTTTCTTATGTACCAGCTCCAGAAACTTCATCACTCACAACTAAGAGTTTTCCATGGCATTTTTTTTAGGGTCTCATTTGCATTTTTGGACATGCCTTGGAATTTTTTTCATGAACTTCCAGCAACTCCCCAGCTAAATAATCTTTATTTTCCCGGGCCCTCCATCTCACCACTTCTTTTACTTCCATTTATTTCTCAACCTCAGTTCTGGGGGTTGTTTTTTTGGGTTAAATCCTCCTGTGTGAGGTGAGTGTAAACACCTTGATTAATTCTGATTTATTCCAGGGCTTGTGGGTCACAGGATAAAGTGTTAGCACCTCCTGGGATGTTCATGAAACAATTTCATGGAGAGACAAGAAATACCTGCAGCTTTGCTTTTGCCTCTGGAATATTTGAATCATCCCACCTGCAAAAACCACACAGGGTTTGGGCATCCAACCCCACCACTGATAAAAGAGAGGATGACTGTGGGATGCTTCCTCCCTTCCAGCAGCACCCACCTCTCTGAGAGGCGAGAAAAGGTGGATTAATGGATAATTATTTATTATTTAAAGATTTACCTTTTAAACAGCATTGTGGGACAGAGAGAGGGAATAGATTGATGCTAATAAATCAAAATAATACTATAATAGTGTAAGGAAAAGACAGGGGATCGCCAAACAGCACTTCTAACTCTCAAGTCATTTATAAAACAGGGCGCTATTTATATTTAAAATATTTAAAACATTAAAATCCAGCTTTCTTGCTACAAATTCCCTGTGGCAGGTGTAGTTGCTCTCAGGGCTGTAAGTAGCTGAGCTGCTCCCTAAAAGTGAGTGAAACCCAGGGCTGGAGCACAGAAGGCCCTGTCAGAGCTTCCCTTACAAATAGCCATAATAATGCTTCCCTCTCTCCCAAGGGCGTCGTGGGGGTTAATTATTTAACATTTGTAAAGCACTTGCAGGGCTGGAGATGAAAGTGGAAAGTGTTATTAAGGATAAACTCAGTTTTATTGGAGGCCCGGTCAGAAAATTGCATTTGGATTGAAATATGGGTTCTGAGTGGGGATCCCAGGAGGAGCATCCATCAAACCTGGGAAGCACGGAAAATGAAGTACTTTGGAGGAATTAATCCGGTTAATAATTAATGCAGTGTTTTGGGGTGAGGAATGCAGGGACCTGGGGTGTGGGTGGGGTAATGCCCCACACAGCTCCCCTGGCCCTGCACGGGGTGGGTGACAGGGGGCTCTGAGAGGAGGGTATTTCATCATTGCATGAAATGTGAGAAAATAAAGATTTGGGGGGGAAAGCCTTGAGACAGCCAGACTCACAGAAGAGTTTTGGGGGAGAAACCGGAAATTACAGTTCCTGATGTGCACAGGAGTGGGGGATTTCGGTGTCTGGGGCCCCGTTTCCCTCCTGGCTGGGGTTTGGGGAGGCTGAGGGCAGGCAGGGCTGGCGGGGAGGAGGCGGGTGGGGCAGGGGCGGAGCGCGGATCACCTGCCGGCAGGTGTGGCAGCGGGATCGACGGGGCAGGTAAGGCTCTGCTGCCCTGGGCTGGCACGGGGAGGGGGAGATCACCCCGCACCGTGGGACGAGAGGGGAACCCCTGCCTGCCCCTTAGGGGACCCCTCAGTTTGGATCCACACCCCATGGGGGGAAGGAGAGGGGTCAGGGTGGGTAAGTCTGGACCCGCTCCCCTTGGGACAGCAAATTGCGGGGGGTTCAGGGGGTGTGGGCTCTGCCCTGCCCGACCCACCGGGGTGTCCCAGCACCCTGCGGGGGCACAGGAGGGTTCCCGCTGTCCCTGCCGGGCTGGGAGCGAGGGGACAGCTCGGCAAACCCGCGGCAGCGTTTTCCAAGGAGGAAGTTGAAAAATAAACATGGGATGTGGGGCTCAAAGCAGGGAAACGTGAGAGCGGGGCAGCCGGGGGGCAACGAGACCCCCCGAGCCCCCAGCCCTGCCCACGAGGAGCCCTCGCCGGCTCCCTGCTCCCCTCCCTGCTAAATTCAGTGCGAAACCTCTGCCTCGCAGCTAAGCCGAAATCGCTGCTGCGGGCACTGAACCAGAAAGTCCCTCCCCACCCTCCTCTCCCCGCAGAATTGCCCAGAAAAGTCACTCTTAGTGCCCAAAACTGTGCAGGTTGGAATTGTAGAATCCCAACGGGTTGGAAGGGACCTTAAACTCATTTCGTTCCAACCCCTCTGCCATGGACAGGGACACTTTTGCTGCAGGGGAAGGGTTTCTTCCTTCTTCCTACCAGACTATCATTAAAAAGCTAACGACTCCTGGCTTTGGCAGCTCAGGGTGTGATCCCTGAGTGTGGTGGAGGGCGATGTTGGGGGGCCACAGCTCTCTAGGGGGCAGCTGTGGTGCTCAGCAGGCTGAGGGTTATGTGTTGTAGGTGAATAACAGGATATTTTGGGGATATATTGCAATGGAAATGGTTTCTTTAGTTGTTTTCCTTGAGGGATGTCAAGGACCTACAGCTCTTAGCCTGTGTCACATTCTGGGGCAGTTGGGACAATTTTAGGAGAAGCAATCTTCTCTTTGGAAAATGCCCAGAGAAGCTGTGGATACCCCACTCGTGGAAGTATTCCAGGTTGGATGGGGCTTGGAGCAACCTAGTGGAAGGTGTCTGGCAGAAGATGTCCCTGCCCATGGCAGGGCATGGAACTGGATGAGCTTTAAGGGCCCTTCCAACCCAAACCATTCTGGAATTCTAGGATTCTATAAATACTGATTTTTGTGGCATTTTTGGTGGTGATAATATGGCTTTGAGTTTATTTTGGGTTGGTACCTGTGAGATGATAGGGATTATCGGAGTCAGGGCTAGTCCGTCATGGCACATCTCAGAGCCAGGGGGGCAGTTTGGGGCACAGATGGCACCCACCCCCTTTAGAAAGCACTTTAATCACTTAAGCATCATGCAGAGGTGAAGAAAAATGGCTTTTAAGATGGTAGCTTGGATTTCCCCAAACAGATCATTTTTAAAGTCAGACCTCAGTGCCGTAAAACCACAAACAAACAAGTGCAGGTCGTAAAGAGAAGGAAAAGGATGATGAAGCGCCTGCTCTGAGCCCCCGTAATTAAGATGGCTTTGGCTAATTTGTTTTATTTCTCAGCTTTCTCTGCTGGGCTGTAACTTGGAGCTGCTTCCTGCTGCTTCCCTGATGGCAGGCTTGGAGCAGGGATTGGGATGGAGAATCTGAAACAGGGATTTATAAAGCAGGAGTCAAAGAAAAGCACCATAAAGAAGAGGAGATAGAGAGCAATATAATCTCTCCATCACCCGTTTTTACTCTCCCCCAGTGACTCTTTTCAGGTGGGTCTATTAAACAGATCTCAGGTCCAGCATCCTGAATTTAAAGCTTTCATCCCAGTTTGAACTTCCCCATTGAATTTTCCCATTTCAGTGGGACTGATAATCTACTTTCTCTGTCTGTCTGCAGAGAGTACAAGCTCCTGCAGCACCTGATGGTCCTTCAGATACTCCCTGACAACTGAGCCTAATAGTTTCCAATGATGATGATAATTTTTTAACCTAAGTCCAAAACCCTTAAGGATCCTTTAGAGGCAGACAAGTTGCTCTCCTGGCTTTGCAGACACGTCTGGGCTCGCCAGGATGAGGAACATGATTGCTCGGTGTCCCTGTTAATGCTCCCTGGCATGGATGAGGCAAAGAGGAGAAAACCTGACCATAATGGGATGAAATGGTTCAGAATGGGGTTTTAGCCTGACATTAATGCATTAGGGATCCAGCTCCTGAGGGAGCTAATGGAAGTGCTGCTATGATTAGAAATGTCTCTGCAGACAAGTAAGACAGTGCTGGCAATGGACTGAGGCAGTGCAGGATACAGGAGAGCTTTTGTCACTGATGCCTCTCCTGACATCTTTTGGGTATCATCTTTCTGTCCTCAGAGGCACGGATCTCTCACCTCTGTGTCTGGACCACTGCCTTCCCTCCCAGGTGCAGTATTAGGGCTGTGGGTTGTGTTGTATTCAGGGATACACATGGAGAACATTCAGGGCAACCAGCCTGATGGAGGATGGCTTTTTTTGGCCACAGCACCTCAGCTGCTGTCAGTCTGAAGGGCTGGGTTGGATGTGCTCCTGCAGCTACAGATTTGGCATGAGGGGAGACCCAAACCCCCTCTGGAAATGGCTTTGTTATTTCCAGATACACATCTCAGTGGCATTCCCCAGCTCAGCCTGGGTTGGTTTTGTGTTTTTTTTTTTTGCAAGCCAAGACATTTCTCTTCTTCCCTGAGTCAGCTTTTCCCTGGGGACCATCTCTGTCACCCACAGTTGCTCCCAGAGCCAAGTGCAGGTCCCACAGCAAGCAGAGCAGCTCTGGTGTGTCTGAACTGCCTGATTTACAGAGGTTGAAGGGCAGAGTTAATTGTAGTGGTGATGGCTGTGAGCTGTTTCCACTGGTGAACTTCAGACTGCAATTCCAAGCTGGGGAAATGGAAGTGATGCCCTGACTGAGACACTATCAATGCACTAATGAAACCTTTTTAAAAAAAACCAAAAACCTCAGTAAAGCAAACGAGACACTTGGAAAAGTAAAATGGCCCAGGGTTTGGCTGAAAAGAAGTTTTGTGGCTGCCAGGGTGGGGCGAGAGGAGGAGGGGGGAGTCCCATCGGGCTCCTCACCATCCTCCCAGCTGCCTCCCCGGGTGGTTGGTGCATTAGCTGTGAACCAAGAAGGAACCAGCTCCCCGGGGAGGTGATAAGAGCAGATGAAGCAGTAAATCATTAAGCTGATGCAGTGCAGGGCATCGTAATAAACGGGGGTAAAGTGCACTAATGACAGGCCAGCGGGGACACGGGTCTGTCATTGCACACAGGATCGGGGATGAGGGAAGGGGCAAAGTCACACTCAGCAGGGATGTCCTGGGAAGGTGGCTGCGGCCACCAGCCTCAGCATCCACTGGACCTCCAGCTTGTTCTTTTCCCTGCTAAGTGCAGGCAAGTCTCACTTCCTTAGGAGCTGTAGGTATAACAAGGGCTGTTGTGCCCCAGGGCGCGAACATAATTGTGGCTGGTTTTTCTCCTGTGCTTACCTATGGCATGTTTTCAGAGCAGAAAGAGAAGCAGGAGTTTTGGTGGTCACACGTCCCGGCTGAGCCACGTGATTCCTGCTAGTGAGGGATCGGGCAGGAGTGGACACCAGCAACCCCAAAACAGCCCCCATTGTCCCACCGAGCTCAGCCCAGCTCGAGCAGGCACTGTGAGGTGGACATGCACACTCCATCTACCTGATCTCTAATTGGGGTTAATGAGGGTATCCAGTTTGACTGCGTTGATCTCCGGAGGGAAACCCTGAGATGTGTCTCTCATGGTGACATGACAGGTGGGAAGACACTGACTTGTGTACCTGGAAATAACAGAGCTGTTTCCTGTCTTCCAGGGAGGGTTTGGGTCTCTCCTCATGCCAATCTGCAGCTGCAGGAGCACATCATCAAACCCAGCCCTATAAACTGACAGCAGCTGAGGTGCTGTGGCCAAAAAACCATTCTCTATCAAAGAAGGTCTCATTGTGTATCTGCCTTTAACATGTAACTGCTGGACCTACATCAGAGTTATGTTTGACTACACATTGCTGTGGTCCTTTTATAATTGTACCATTAGCATGGCATCATATGGCTAAAATACTTCTTGTTCTGGTATTCTAGGGTGGGTTTAGTTCTGGTTCCAGTCATTAGCCTGATTTTATACCATTCCTCCTTGTATCTGATCTAACTTTCCCCTCTTTCAGTTTAAAGCCTTTATCCCCACTGCAGGCACGTGATGGGACTCTGCTCAGCCAGAGAACACAGATTTTCCAGCCCACTCCCTGGCTTGGCAGCGCTGCTCCCTTAACCACAGGGATCCAGGTGGATGCTCCCATTCCCTGGTTGTCTGTTTGACAGGACTACAGGGATGATTGTATTAACCCACTGGACCGTGCCAGCACTGCTTTGATTTTCTGTTTAATTACCCAATGCACCCACTGTCAATACATCTCTCCTTTTAAGTCATGAAATAAGGCAGAGCCTTTGCAGTGCTGCTCACAGCAACCTGCAAAGCTGCCAGTGAGTACAGGAGAAAACACCATTTCTGGGCACAGCTCTGAGAGTCCCCTCCTAAATTAATTTTCCTGAACCCACTGGTAGCTCAGAGGTGTTTGGTGAGGGCAGGACTGTGGGACCAGCCTGGTGTGACCACAAGGGCATCAGCCCCGTCACTGCCATGTGTAGCTGCACGTACTGGGGTGGTGTTTGCACAAGGAGCCAGTGTTTGTTCACCACCAGGTGTTGGATTAGCTGCTTGGTGAAACCAGCTTGGATCAGGCAAGTTGGCTACAGGGCTTTAGGAGGTCGGGGGGGACAGGCACCTCTGGGAGATGCCTGCAGCAGCCATGGACTTCAAGGGATGAAACAAGGTGTCCCTGGGACAAACTGACTGAAATCAGACTTTAATAAAGGCCGAGGAACCGCTCTCCCTCTCCAAGGCTGACAGCAGTGAGCCATGTTCAACCCAAATTATCTTTGTGCATCAGCAGAAGAGCATTTTTGGTTTATATTTCCAGTGAGTGGAGACTGAAGCCCAAAATACCACTGGTGGTTTAAGGATGATCAGGATGTGGGTGCTGGGCTGGGGAGCTCAGGTCCAGCTCCGAAGCATCCACCCCACGAGGGGGATGGTTTCTGCCCGGCGTTAGGCACAGAGAGGACACTGACTGGAGAAGGAAGTCCTGGCGCCGGTAGCACAGCCTTTGTTATCAATTCAAACCATCCTAATTGCCCAGCCTGACACCTCCTCACACCGAGGAGGGCCCTGGGCATATGACTCGAGCCCACATGAAAGAACTAATCAGTTCTCCACCTAATTAAGCAAACCAGCAAATGGCAAACAGGAGCCAGCCGGGCATAATTGGTGTAATTCTCCCGGAAATGGGTCCCCTGGCTCCCTACAAGCTGGGGGGGGTGTGGGGTGTGTGCTTCGGCATGGAGGGGCAGCCTGGCTGGCATCCTCCCTGCAAATCCTGGCTTAGGGTTGCCCTGGGGAGGTAAGAAGGAGTGTGAGGAGGTCGGGATTCAGGGAACGAATTGATTGGTTTGCCCAAACTCACGATGTTTTGTTTCCAGCAGCTTTTGAGAAGCTCTGTTTTTAACAAAATGCTTTTGGTTTGTGGAATAAATGCAGACTGTATTTCCCCCCTCTATGGGCTGAAATAATTTCTGGAATTTTAAAACATTTGTTCAAGGAGCTAAAGAAACTCACTGGTGTTTACCCCTAGACATTACTGCTTTCCCTGTGTATTATCTCTCCTAGCTGGTCCCAAAAAGCCCCCTTCCCTAGTCTGCTCATACTTGCAGAAGAGCAGGAAAAGCAGGAGCTGCTGCTGGAAGTGATCTGAGGAATGCAAGGTACTGGCTGGGATGTGTCAGAGATTGCAGCAGTTTTAGGGCTTTTGCTAAACTAGTCTGGGTTTTTTTGACATTTTCTAATCTTGGGGCAAGGACCTCAGAGAGGTCCCATTTGTTCCCACCTTTTACCCTTGGAGCGTTTTCCAGTTCTCCTTCCTATTCCTCTGTGCCTTGTCAAGCCTTTTCCAGGCCTCTGTGCAAGGGAAATCCTATTTTTCCCAGTGTTATGCCAAACAACTGGTGTAAGTTGAATAATGACATTGTTTTGGTTTGCCTTGTAGCCAGAGGAGGCTGTCAGGATGGCGAATTTCAAGGGTCACGCACTTCCAGGCAGCTTCTTCCTGCTCTTTGGGCTCTGGTGGTCTGTGAAATACCCTCTGCAGTACCTCAGCCAGAAAGGGAATAAGAAATCCCACAGGAGTTACAGTTTCCAGCGCGTGGATGCCGTGGAAGGGGGAACGAAAATTGTCTTTGCTCTCATAGGTAAGGCTTACTTTTCACTTGCCACGTGGGTAAATTCCCAGCCTGCAGTGATGACTGTACTGGAGCCCTGACTCCAGACAAACTGGCCCAGATGTGGAAGGACCAGAGAACCATTAAGGTTGGAAAAGGTCCTCAAGTCCAACCATTAGCCGGGTCCACCACTAAACCATGAACCTGAGCACCACATCTCCATGCGTTTGAACACTTCCAAGGATGGTGATTCCACTCTTTCCCTGGATGCATCCTTGATGTTCATGTTGCCTTCATCTCTGGTAGAGTTTGCTGTGAAAAGACCAAGTCTTGTCCCCCTTCCCGAAGCTGAGCTTGTATTAATAGGCCTGAGTTTTCCCTGCGGTCTTTTCTCCCTGATGCGAACGTGGAGCTGCTGCTTCAGCAGCCTGCAGCAGCAGTGAGTAGCACGAGCCGCCGTTCCCTGAGCCCCAGCTGCCGTGTGTCCGTGCAGGGATGCTGGCGGAGCAGTTCGTGCCGGACGGGCCACACCTGCACCTGTACAGCGGGGCCGGCCGTGACTGGGTGAAGCTGATGAACTGGCAGCACAGCACCATGTACCTGTTCTACGGCCTCTCCGGGGTGGTGGACGTCCTCACCTACATCTCCCAGGCGGTGCCGCGGGGCCTGGATCGCCTCATGTTGTCTGTGGCCGTGTTTGTTGAAGGTTGGTAGAAGAAGGTGGTGCTTGATTCGGGGAGGGATCACAGAATCACAAAACACACTTAGTTGGAAGGGCCCCACAAGGACCGTCCAGTCCAACCCTCAGCCCTGCACAGGCCCATCCCCAAGAGTCACCCCCTGTGCCCCAGAGGATCATCCAAACCCTCCTGGAGCTCTGGCAGCCTTGGGGCTGTGCCCACTGCCCTGGGGAGCCTGGTCAGTGCCAACCACCCTCTGGGGGAAGAACCTTTCCCTGAGATCCAACCGGCCCCTGCCCTGACACAGCTCCAGCCCTTCCCTGGGTCCCGTCCCTGGTCCCCCCGGAGCAGAGCTCAGTCCTGCCCCTCCTCTGCCCCAGGAAAATTTAAGTGCACTGAGGTCTCCCCTCAGTCTCCTCTTCTCCAGCTGAACACACCAAGTGAGACCGAGTCAGGGAAGGGCTAAAATTTGCCTTGCCTGACTGCAATATTACTTGGAGTGCCTCTGGAGATCCTACACATTGTAGGTGATATATTTTTGCCAGGCAGTCTGGAATGAGATGGGAAATACAGGCATCAGTAGGTTCTGGTTTGGGATTTCTGGGGAGATTGTGGTGTAGAGCAGCAGAATGAGCTCCCTCATGAGGAGTGGCTGGTGGCTGCTGCATCATCTGACATGCCCAGAGCTGTTCCCCTGCCTTGGGCTCCCCTCAAGAACTGTGGATTGCTCTGCAGGCACCATCAACCTCATCTGCTTGCGGGGCACGTGACAAATTGAAGTGACTTATTCCGGCTTCAGCCCATCATGAACATCATTCTATCTTCTGACTGTCTTGCAAGTCACCAGCCAGGATTCCAGACCCCTCTTGGATCACAGAATCGTGGGAAGTCTTGGGTTGGAAGGGACATTGAAGATCATCTAGTTCCAAACCCCACCATGGGAAAAGAAGGTCTTGCTTTTATAGAAGCTGCACATCTCCTCTTATTTTCCCCTTCCTGATCGCAGCAGCAGGGGCACCTCAACAGGCACAGTTTGTAATAACAGGAAATTTATCGTTTGCAGCTCCCAAAAAATGGTGAAGTTCAGCAATAGGAAAGAAGGACAGAGCAGAAACTTGGTTATGAGGGGAGAGGTGATGGCACTGATGGGGGAAGAAAACCAGCCTGTCTTTGGTCCCTGTATTGCTCAGATCCTCCTGCCCCAAGGCTGGGCACCTCAGCCCTCCAGTATGGTAGGATGCCAGGAGACCCAGAGGGATGGGGCCATGTGGAGTCCCTTTTTTTACATGGTGACCTGTCTCAGTTTGCCATCCAGGCAGGTGATTTGCTCTGCTCTGTGGCTGCAGTTGGTGTTGTTGCTGTTGCTCTAAGCAGGACACGTGTTTTGACAGGTTTTCTCTTCTACTACCACGTCCTCCACCGGCCCATGTTGGATCAGCACATCCACTCCCTGCTGCTCATCACTATCTTTGCTGGGGCCAGCAGCATCCTCCTGGAGGTCTTCCTCAGGGACAACATTGTCCTGGAGATGTTCAGAGCTGGCATCACCATCGTCCAGGGAACGTGGTTCTGGCAGGTCAGTGGGGACAGAGGAGAAGGAGCTGTACATCACATACCAATCACATGTCTCCAAAGGATAATTTTGCCAGGCTGGCTTCATAAATTGCTCATAACCCAGATTGAGAATTTACTTCTCACAGGTCATCTCTGCTGGCTGCTCCTGCTGAAAGAGCTGTTAGTCTTGGCTTATTGCTTCTCTGGGGGGAAGAGCAAAAGCCAACGAGCAACGTTTTGCAGTATCTAACAACCAAGTACTAATTGCTTAATGTGTCTAATGCACCCTGCAGCCCTCCCTCTGGTTTAGTGGGAAAATGCAACCCCCTCCCAGCGATAAAATGGCTGAGTTAAGATACAGCCAGCTGCTCGCTTTGGGAGAAGCAAAGAAATCAATTGGAGATAATCGCTCCCAAAACTGAGCTGCTGAAAATAATCTGAGTTCCCCTCCTCTTTCTCAGCCCCAGCTAAGAACTCAAAGCCCCTCAAACCAGCCTTTATTCAGAGGTTAAAAACTGGGCTGAGTTTGTAAAATACTAAATTTGGGGGT
Organism: Oxyruncus cristatus; assembly: GCA_013399855.1. Taxonomy (NCBI): domain Eukaryota; kingdom Metazoa; phylum Chordata; class Aves; order Passeriformes; family Cotingidae; genus Oxyruncus; species Oxyruncus cristatus. The sequence goes on along the minus strand of VXAY01000882.1, from coordinate 462,710 downwards.
TTTAAAGGATGACTCAGAGTTTGCAATGCCCAGGGACGGTTGTATCTGGATACTGTACAGAAAAAGAGAGGTCTGGGGCACAGTCTGGCTTTGTGTGGCCTCTCACTGCAAGGCTGGACTTCACTGTCTCAGTCCCTCAGTCACCACCGGGATCGAAGTGATTCACTGGAGGGTGGATGAGGTTGTGGATGCCCCATCCCTGGAAGCATCCAGCCTGAGTTGAAGGTGTCCCTGCCCATGGCAGGGGGTGGAATGAGATGATCTCTAAGGTCCCTTTCAACCCAAACCAGTCTGGGATTTGGGGATTCTCTAACTATGTTTCCCCCAAGTTAATAAATTTCTTGTTCCACCCAGATTGGAGTCGTGCTCTTCCAGCCGTGGGGGGGTCCAGTGTGGGATGAGGAGGACCATAACAACATCATGTTCCTCACCATGTGCTTCTTCTGGCACTGGGCAGCTGCTGTGGCCATCCTGACCATAAACTACACCCTCACTTATTGGTATGGCTGGGCAGGAACTGGGGCAGGAGTGGGGTTGGGTGGAGGTGGCTGCAGTGGGACACAGATGTACTCCAGCCCTTCCCAGAGTACAAAGTCACAGCTGAATAAGCAGCCCCAGACTCCAGCACATTTGAGGGCAGGGTGACAAGCACACAGTATTTGTTGAGTGCATAGAATGCAAAACAGTGTCAGTGGGAGGCACAGGCATTAAACAGGGAGAAGTCAAATAATGGAGCCCCCAGAGCTGCTCCTGGAAGTCATATGACTTTTTTCCTTCTGCACTGAGTGCTGAAGTCAAACTTTATTCCATAGAGAAATCCAAACATTTCCAGGTCCCCCTGACACTTTGTTCCCCCCCTTGCAAGGACTCCGAAGCGGGTGGTGGTCACTGAATCATTGGAGGTACGAGAGCACTGTCTGAGGGTTGAGCAGTGCCAGCCCCCAGGTCGCTTTTCCAAGGGGATGGGAAGGGGGCATTATCCCACTTAAGGGGATTTTATGAGGGATGTTGTGTGGCCTACAGAAGGGATAGTCCAGTTTATGGCAGCAAATAGACTTTATACAGAATAAAACCCCCTCAGTCCCCCATCAACAGCATTTCAGGACCTCTACATGAGAATTCTGCTGAGTGGCATTAGTTTGGGGGGTTTGCTATCAGTGATTTGTTGCTCCTGTGCTACAGGTGCCTCCAGAGGTTCAGGAGATGCAGTGGAGAGCCCTACATCAGCCTGGGGGTCCGGCAGCAGAAGGGTGACCCCAGCTCCCAGGCCACCTTCCTGAGCGGCTCTGATGACGAGTGAAGAGGCTGCAAACGCCTTCTCCAAATACATGAACAATCTGTTTTCTAGAAGAAAAAAGTCCTAATGAAATATTTCTGTTTTGGAGGAGTCAGAGGAGCCAGTGTTGTGCTGTGGGGCAGCAGGTTGAGCCCGTGGAGGCAGAAACCCTCCATCCGCACCCAGATATTGCCGGCTCAGGGACAAACACTGTTTTAAGTGATTTTCAACAGCAAAATGAAGCATGAAAATTCAACATGACAAGATTGCTTCATCCCATGGGTTCCCAGGTGTGTTTCCATAGGGATGGAGGGCACCCTTTGGCCAGCTGACTTTTCCAAGAGCCTGGAGGCTTTGACCTGCTGTGATTGAAGTCAAGGGAACCTCCAGGCTGAGGTCAGGTACCTCTGGAGCAAGGCACCACCCTGAAGAGGACGAGTAAAAGAGTGTGGAATGTGAGGTTATGGCAATTTTTGCAGCAGCAGGGCTTGGTTGTACACAATATGAATGTTATCACTGAAGCTTTGAACTAAAGAGGGGTTTTGTTAATCGTTTTCATGTTCACTTAAAGGCTGAGAGAGTGAATAAATGGGAAATAAAAATCCTCACTGAGCTGATATCCTTAAATTTAAGACTGATAAATTATAGAGCGTGTAATAACAGCTTAGACAAATCCATCCCTCAGACCTGCAGAGCCTGGAGGACTGTAACATACATGGTTAAGCAGCAGGGAGTCATGAAACGTCCCAGTTTTCCATTGAAAGGAAACCCCCTCAGCATGGAAACAAGATGAAACAGGCACAGGGTTTGTTTTTAGGCTGCCTTTGCCAGCTAATTACTTGCAAAAAGTGACTGGAAATGTCACCTCCTATTCCAGAGGAAACTATGTCAGTAGCAAGTATGGGGATTAAAAATGGTAAATATAATAAATACATTAATATATATATTTATGTTTATAGCACAAGGTGAATTGCAACTGTTCATGTCTCAATGCCCAGGGCAGGAAGGATGCTCTGCGCTGGGGTTTTCTCCCTGCTGTGAAATGAGGGGGCTGGAGGGCAGCTGGTTTTTGTGCTCATGTTCACGACTGCACAGAAAAGCAGCTCCTGGCAAGTCCAAGGGAAGGCATCTTTTAACCCCCTCTCCCCACGTGCAAAGAGCCTGTTGCGGACTCCAGAGCTACAGCCTGGATTTAGTACCATCAACAGTGCTGTAAAGACTAACCAGCTTTCCTCGAAGGCCAGCTCTCCTGTATCCCCTCTGCCGAGCCAGTTGGTTGTGCAGGGCTGGATACTGGGAGGTGCAGACTCGGAGTGAGGAGAGTGAAGCAGCAGAGCTGCATCTCCCTAAATGCATCTGATAAACACCACGATGAAATCGCAGTTGTAACTGCTGAACGCGAGGAGCAATTTGCAGATGTTCCTTTTTCTGCCAAAGCAGAATAGTTTTTCTAAACCTCAAGAATTCCTCTTGCTGCTGCAGTGAGACAGAACCCATTTTGCAGGTGCCACCTCCTACTGGCAGGTGGAAGGTGACAAACCAAGTTACTGCAGTGCTGCAGGACAGAGATCGGTTCATTGACCAGCAAAAAGGCCCTGTGTGATTCTCTGAATTATTTCTGCTCTGCTCTAAGTTATTTTCTTTCAGGAACCAGCCCAAGCATCACTGTTCCCATTAAACAGCCAGAGGAGGGCAGTAGGAGGTGGCACCAGGAGCACATCCCACGCTGATGGCAGTCACCTTGCAGCCACCCATCTCTAAAAGCCAGAGGTTTTTTCCATCCCAGGGTACACAGATGAAAGCTGGCTTTGGTTTCTGAAAGCACTCCTTGCTTTTGAAAGTGGGATAGGGTTTATTTACTTCCTCACAGCTCTCCCTGCTGCTCTCAAGCCTTGGCCCTTGTCACTATGTGGCCACAAAACGCCTTTTCCCTCTGCAGCACCCGGTGTCTGGAATAGTTTGTCTGCCTCATTAACTCCCTGCTCCTACAAACATCCCAGGACTGTCAGCAGAGCACTCACTAATTTGTTTTCCAGCTCTGGAGCACATTCTTTCCCGAGGTATGAAGGTCAGTGAATGAGAAGAGATCCTGTGATTAAGGAAGGAACTACAACTGGGGTTCATTTCTGGGTGAGAATTAAGGATTTTCATTTTAGCTAAAAAACATGTTTGTAAATAGTTTAGGTCCCCAAAGGCATGAAGGTGTCTGTGTGAATGGTCTGGAGATGGTTTGTTATACAGAGAGGTGCGACCACAAGCCATCCTGGCATTTATTTCCTGTAGGTATTTTAGGACAGTCCTAGAGGGAGAATTGCTTTTGGTACAACTTTAATATCAATCAGTTGTCATTTTTTTCAGCATATAATGGTTGGACTCGAAGGTTGGACCTGATGATGGAGTTTTTTTCGAACCTAAATAATTTTATGATTCTATAAATTGAGTTATAGTGTCTTTGTAGTGGACCCATTGGCCATGCAGCTGGAGTGGGCTGGGGGATGCATTTGTATCCACAGCCACGCTGATTGCAGAAGGAGCAGGATGTCCCGAGGGACACCCCAGGGATGTTTTCTCTCTTGTGTAACTGATGTTGGATTTTGTCACTCAAGTGACCTGCTCATCCAGGGCCGGAAGGAGCTGCTGATCCTCCCACCAGTCCTGCCCTTCTCTTACAAAGGAGCACAGACAACACCCCCCAGAGCAGCCAAATTTCCCGGCAGTTGGCTCTTCCTGCCACTGGAAAGGCAAACCCTTCATCAAGAGCCCAGCACAGCCCATCCACGAGCCACTCATTCCTCGGGCAGAGATAGGATCTCCCTGCACACCACACTAATGTAGGGCTGAGATCAAGGTGTGGGCAGCACAACAAGCCCTGCCTTTGCTTTTGCCACCTGCTTCACCTCCCCTTTTGCCTGTTTATGAAATCTGGTGTTAGCATTCGTCATAATAATAATAATAATAATCCTTTGCACTTCCCAAACAACCATCCATCTGCAGCACTCGAGCTGCTGGCAAACCTTTAATTAGATTGTGCCTCCCGCCACCCCCGGGGAGGAGGCAAACATTATCACATTTTTCATTAGCACCGAGGCCGATGATGAACCTTCAGGGAGAGGATGTTGCAGTTACAGCTGAGAGAGAAAAAGGAAAAGAGGGAAACAAAAATATGGAATTGAATTCAGTTCAGGGTTTAGCTCGAGGACATTAGAGAAGCTGGAAGGTGTGGGACACAGATCTGCCTCCCCCAGTCTCTCCCTGGGAGGAAGAGGAGGACAGGCATGTGCTGGAACTGGAATGGAATTGCATCAGTTTGTGCCCAGAGTGATTTTAGCTCACATGGTGTGTGTGACTGACTCTGGGATTTGGGGGCGTTGCCATCCTTTCTCCAGGGCTCTCCTCACAGGGCTGTTCACAACCACTTCTCATAGTTTCACTCTCATTTTTCTCATGGGGATGGTCAAAAGGGTAGAAACCCCCTTTCCTTAGCCATTTAATGCACCAAAAACTTCTTTCACTGCCTGTAATTTGTTTGCCTTCTCATAGAAACTTTCTCTATGAGCTTTACTCTTTGCTGGCCCTTTAAATTCCACGGAAAAAAGCACATTGATCCTCTGAGCAGATACTTTTCAGCTGGGCCTTGTTTCCTCCCTTCCCTCTCCAGTTGCTGCCCTCCCTGCTTACCTTTCCCCACTTTCCCCAAGGACTTGACTCCTATTGCCGGTGAAAGGGTTTTGTGCTAAGCTGCCCTTTGGGGTAGTGGTTTATAGAGATGGGTGGTTGCAGAAAGGAAAACTGAGCTGAAAGAGGTCCCTGATGGTGCTCCTGGGGTTTTTTTCCACCAAAAAAAGGTGTGTTTCTGTGTTATTTTCCGGGTAGGTCTGTAAGGAACAGTTCCTGTGAGGGTTGTATTTCTCCCTGTGCTTGGACTTAATGTTATAACAAGCTCCTGGAGCTTAAACTTAGAAGAAACTGCATTTGTGGAAGCCCCTTTGCTGCTCTGGGCTTCTCTGCTGGTCCAGGACCCTTTTTCAGGTGTATTCATCCCTCTGTCACACATCCTGCTCCTCAGGCACCGTTGGAGATGAGCAGTGATGGGTGTATGAGATGGCTGTGTGCCAGCACCACCACCAGCCTCTTGTTTCCCTTCCTTCCTCCCACTTGATAGGGAGATAATGGGAATAAAAGCTCCTGGCTATGGCTTGGTGGCTTTTCTGGCTGTGCTGGAGCACAGCCCATCACCCTGGGGAGGGTTGTGCAGCTGCTTTGCTTCCGTGCTGCTCCAGCCTTGGGCCTCACGTGTGTGGCTCTGGGCACGGCTCGTCCTGTGGGTTTGCTGGGGGTGGGTTTGGGTTGGTTTATGGGAGAGAAACACTCACACAACTCCACAGGAGAAATTCTAGGTTGGGAATGTGCTGAATGTTTTTTAGTGCCTGTGGCTGGGGGCTTGAACAGGGCTCCAGGGCAATGCTGAGTGTTTCTGCACCATCAGCTCGGTTCTGAAGAGGGAGACGGGGACACTGGGGTGGCCAGTGGAGTTTATTTGCCTTGAGGCACTTGCTTTGCTCCTCTGTGCAGCCCTTGCCAGTGGGATGGGCAGGTCAGAGATGGTTTGTGTCTGTGGGTGCTTGGTGATGGGCAGTGTTGAGTTTTAGAGAGGTAAAAAGGAGTAAAACAGGCTGCTGTGTCCTGCCAACTGATATTCTGGGCAGAGAGGGAGCCATCGTCCCATTCTTCCTGGCTGCTGTGGGCTGGGAGGTGCAGCTCACAAAGGCTCTGCTCTGGTTTGTGAGCTCCTGGCTGAAAATCTCCTGCCCTCAGGCAACTTTCGTATGGTTGGACCCCCTAAAAGGGTTATCATGTCCCTGGCAACCCAGTTCAGAGACTTCCAGCAGGGCCTGGCCCTGTCAGACCACGCTGCAGCCTTATCTTTTCTTGGCTCTTTTCCCAGTCATCCCAAACCCCATCATATTAACTGAATATACATGGTTGCCATGGGAACAGGAATTGGCTGCTCCTCCTGATTCTTATGGCAAACTGCAGGAGAGTTGCTGGTTGTTTTTTTAAGAGCAGACAGGAGGTGTCCCGGGTTGGGAAAGCTGGTTGACTCAGTGTGCTTTGAACTGGCCCGCAGGATGTTCAGCTCCAAACATCCTGTCTGAGGGCCACCTCCCCGTGTTGGCTTCTCCCTTTATCTGCCTCTTCCCAGTAACAACCTCCTTGCTGACACATCTGGAGAGGGAGAAGGACAGGCAGGAGTCACAGGTAAACTCTTCCACCCCTACACCAGTGAGCAGCTGTGCCATGGGATGGTTGTGGCTGCTGGAGCTTGGGAAGAAGGGAGGTGTGGAGAGTCCATCTCTCAGAGCCCAGAATTCAGGGTGATGATGGTGGTGGAAGTGGTGCTGATGGAGGCAGTCTGCCAGAAATACATGGGTTTATCCCCTTTTTAGGGGCTTACTGTGTTTTGGAGGTACATCATGGCAGGGGATGGGGGTTGTTCAGCCTGGAGAAGAAGAGAAGGCTCTGGGGAGAACTCAGAGCCCCTTCCAGGGCCTAAAGGGGCTCCAGGAGAGCTGGAGAGGGACTTGGGACAAGGGATGGAGGGACAGGACAAGGGGGAATGGCTTCCCCCTGCCAGAGGGCAGGGATAGATGGGAGATTGGGAAGGAATTCTTGGCTGTGAGGGTGGGGAGACCCTGGCACAGGTTGCGCAGAGAAGCCCAAGACACATTCCTGGAAGTGTCTGAGGACGGAGGAAGATCCACATGAGGAAAACCCTCCAAACATCCATGGCCAGGTGCTGGGCTTGCCCTCTGCACACAAGTTGGCTGTCCTGGGATGCTGATGGTTGCACCCAGGGGTGCTGGTAGGGAATGCTTGTGTATCCACAGGGATGGCACCCTCTGAGCATCGATCCCCCCACATCAGCTGGAGCAAGTGGGGTCAAAATCATGGATGGTGATGGATCTGGAGCAGCAATGGCTCCAGGGGAGAGCCTGGAAGTTGGGCAGGAATGCTGTGTTTCCTGAGCTGAACCTGGGCAGGCTGGGAGCAGTCAGGAGAGGCTTCCTAAGCAGAGCAGGCAGCTCCCATATGGATGTTAAAGCAGAGCAGCACAGCCCGGGAGCTGCGGGGGGAGAAGGGCAGCTCAGGTAATAACTTCTGACTGCAGCCGTATTTCAGGGGCTCTGACAGACAAACCAGCTCACAGGAGGAATAAATAACCCTGTGTCTCTGCTCTTCCCTGGCTCTGCTCACTCGAAGCTTAATTAGCTTTTATGTGAGCGTGGGCTCAGTGCTGGGGTGGGGGCAGCTGGGGGTGAAGGGTGTCAGGGCTGGGCTCAGTGGGCTGCTTGAGGGGCTCTGTGGATGTTTCCTGTGCTTCAAATATATGAGCTGTGCAAATGGACTGTTGCTTGGAAACATCTCTGGTTTCACTGCAAAACAGTGGTTGTTTTGTAAAAGAAGTTGGGGGGGAGGGGGTTGAGTGGGTTACATGCACACTTCTACTTGACTGAGGGTGGCTTTGGGACATCCCTGCTAAGGGAGAGATGCCCCAGGACATGCCAGGATCCCTGAAAGTGTCCAAGGCCAGGTTGGACGGGCCTTGGAGCAACCTGGTCTAGTTGGAAGGTGTCCCTGCCCATGGCAGGGGGTGGGATGACATGAGCTTTAAGATCACTTCCATCCCAAACCATTCAGTGACTCTGTGGTGTGTGGTGGCTGCTGAAGTGCTGTGTCCAGGTGCTGGGAAGCAAAGGGGACTCATGGCAGCTCCCCAAAGCCTTGCTGGATTGAGCTGCGGAGAGGTTTCAGAGCAAAAGGGTCCCTGGCCCTGTAGAGCGAGGCTGCTGTGCTGGGGAGCAGGATGGTCAGGGTAGGAGATCCCAGGGAGGCTCTGAAACAGTGGGTTGGGTCTGCTGGTCACTCAGGTGAAGGGGGGATGGTTGGTGGTTGTGGGGTGAGGGATCCCTGGGTTAATGCTGGATGCTGGTGTGGCTTTGGAGCAGCCTCTGGAGCTGCAGGGGGGACAGGCCATTGGTAATGTCTGGGCTCTGGGATGTCTCTGCTCTCCTCTCCTCCAGGTAATCATGTCACATGAGCGTTCCTGACATGTCTCTGATCAGGGTATGCTCCTGACTCCAGCTCCAGGCTGTTGCCCTGGCAGTCACAAGTAGGACAATGGTAAAATTTGGTTATATATCGTGCAATTGTGTGCTGCCTAAATGGGCTTTAATCGCATTTGTTGTTAGTCACTCCGGCATGTAGATGTCTGTGCAGGGAAGATAAGTGCCCTGGACTGGGTGTCCAGGCTATAATCAGGAAAGACCTGGGTTCTCCTGGGGCATGTGCCATCTCACTCTAATGTGAGCACCCAAAATAGAGCAGAGAGCCATCCCAGGTCCTCAAACCAGCTCCTGCACGGGGCGTTTCTCACCTCCCTGAAAGGCTGTTTAGTAACTTCCCTCCTGAAAGGAAACCTTAACACAGTTTTGAGCCTTCCCTGGATTGCCTGTGTCCCGCAGATGCAGTGGATGATGATGGTTTCCACATCCATGGTTGCCACTCAGGGCTGAGCCAGTCCAACCAACCTGGGCGCTGCAGCCAAAACCCGACCAGGGACATCTTGCAGAGCTCTCCCTCCCCCCAGGCACTTGCCACATCCTACCCTCCTTTTGCAGTGCCTAATTACTTTCTAGTGTGGGAGGACTCGGAGAACGTGCTGGAGTTGTTCATCCAGCCTCTGCAATTTGCTCTGGTATTTATAAACACGGCGAGGATGTGATTTGTGATGCAGGGGCAGGTCGGTGTGGGAGCTTTGGGATGAGTAATGCCTTCCTCCCTGCACATCCCAGCTGTAGAAAAGGACCGGAAAACCATGTGGAGGGGAAAAGTGAGTCTTCCTTAGGTGGTAGAAGCTTACAGAGAGCAAGAAGAGAGGTGTTGCTGGAGGGGACAAGACCATCCCAAGGTAATATCAAAGGCTTACTGCTCTAAGCACTTAGATCATTATTTATTCCCTCTGCACTTGCTGCACTGGGATTTTTTTTCAGGAATTTGGGTATGGGCTTAAATACTTTGCAGGATATAAATTTGCTGTACCTTTGCTCCTCTCCATCCTCCCTGGTGCTCGGTGCCGGTGCCGTTGATCCCACTTAGTGTCAAGTCTTTCAGTCTTGGATCTCTGCCTCTGGAGATGAAATCTCTTCCCTTGTATCAAACAAAGATTGTGTGGAATACGCATGAGGCTCCCTTTGGAAATGTTAATGGTTCCTGAGTTGCTTCCTCCTGCCAAAGCCTTGGCTGGCTGAAGCTCCTGAATCCAGGGCTGGATTCACACCCTGGTAATTGCCTAGTTTGGAGGGAGTTTATGGTCTAAGGAAATAATTGTCATGTTGCTTTTTATTAGGAAAAACTTTGTTTTGTTTTCTTGGGTGTTATATATTGTCCTCTGGCACGAAGTCCTGATGACTTTGTGTGTGCAGCCACATGTACACACACATGTGCACAGTGGTGCAGAGTGGCAGCTTCCCCACGGCGATGGCCCATCTCTGGTATCACCTGTTTGTAGCTGATGGCAGAGCCATGTACACCCCCTTGGTTGGGATGTGGATCCCTGGGGATGCTGAGCAAGGGAGCAGCCCAACATCTCCCTTGGGTCAGTCCCCAGGCACTGTTTGTCCCTGCAGGTCCAGAACACGAGCCCGATGCCAACGAGTTTCCTCGGCAGTGCCCTCCGGGGCACTTTCTTCTTCATCTTTGGTCTCTGGTGGTCCGTGAGGTACCCCCTGAAGTACCTCAGGAGGAAAGGTGATGCTGAAGGCCAGCCAAGCTCTGGGACCCAGCGTGCAGAGATCTTTGAGGGGGCTGTCAAAGCTCTCTTTGCTCTAGTAGGTAAGAGATGATGATGAGTTTCTGCCCCGATATCTAATGATGATGCAGCTGCTTTGTCCCATAAGACTGGGGGTGTTCATAATGGGAAACATCTGCAGCTGGTGTGGGAGGGCTTGGGGATCTGCTGGTGGCACACTGATGTTTTCCTCTGGGCAAACACCACTGTGGCTTCAGTCCTACAAAGGAAGTTCTCCCACAGCCTTGTCCTTTCCCCTGCGTGAAAGGACAGGGGTGACCTTTCCCCTCTCTGTCCAGGGATACTGGTGGAGCAGTTTGTCCCCACCGGTCCCCACCTGCAGCTGTACAGCCCCAAGACGCACAGCTGGACAGACCTCACCCACTGGCACTACTCCACCATCTACCTCTTCTTCCTCCTCTCTGGAGTCATGGACATGGTGTCGCAGTCCCGGCTCAAGCTGCCGCCCGGCCTGGACCGGCTCTCGCTGTCCGTGGCTCTGCTCATCGAAGGTGAGCCACACCTGGTGTCTGGGGCAGGGCAGGACATGGGACAGGGAAGCACCACGGCGCTCATGGATGTGTGACAGATGTGTGACAGCCCCTGGGCTGTTCTGGGACCAGCAAGGCTCCATGCAGGCAGAGCTGGAGGGTTTGTGGAGGTGCGGTGGCACCGGCTGTGTGCTGAAGTCACCCCCTCCCAGGTCCTCCCTAAATCCCAGCCATAGGATTCCATCCAGCTGGGTGGCCCAGGTGTACAGGGGATGCTCGGGGGATGTGCTGCTCCTGGTGCCAGGCAGCTGGCTCTCTCTGGAGTCACAAAAAGGTGTTATCCCCCTCCTTGACTGGATGCACAGAGGGACAAATTCTGATGCAAAGCTCCCCACCATCTTCTGAGCTCAAGGTCCCCAGCCCTGTGCTTCTCCTGGCAGCCCTACAGCCCTGGCTGGGGCACGGGGGTCCCTGCAGGAAAGGGGGCTCCTCGGTGGGCAGAACAGACCCAAGTGCTGGGGCTGTGTGGGGTTTGCAGGGTGAAGGTGGTGGCAGCAGCCTGGTTGATGTCTGGCTCTTACCACTGGGCAGATCATGGCAAAATCTAGAGCATTGTCTGTTTACAGATACTTTGGTAAAAGAACAAATCCCAGAGTGTCCTTGCTAACACAGTGGGGATCTTGGCAGGTTTGCTCTTCTGTTTCCGTGACTACAGCGATGCTGCACTGGACCACCACCTCCACTCCCTGCTGGCCATGGCTATCTTTGCTGGAGCCCTCTGTGCCCTACTGGAGGTGTTCCTCCGAGACCACATCATCCTGGAGACCTTCAGGACCAGCTCCTTCCTTCTGCAGGGCTCTTGGCTTTGGCAGGTCCGTGTGTATCCATTGTTCTCTGAGCTTTGCACCCAGGAAGGTGAGCGGAGCAGGGCTGCTCTGCCACTTATGGCACATCTGTTGGGGTTAAACTTGTAGGCTGGTTGGAGTATCATGGTAAATAAGAAGAGGAAGTGAGGTTTGATGCCAGAGCTGTCACTTTGGAGAAGTGCATGTGTAATATAGGCAGCATGGACAGACCTGGAAATGGCTGGAAAATGGAAATTGGAGCCCATAAAGGAGGGAAACCACAATCTTGAGTTTTTATTCATTTCATTAGGTCCATTTTCTTCCTCTGCTTGTTCCATGTAACTGGAAACATCTGGAAATCTCTCGTGTAATCACCCAGCTTTGGGCCTAGGGGGAAATGCACAGCCTGGCAATGTCACCTTTGGGATGTCATCTTTCTCTGGGCATGCTGGGCTGCCCTGCAGGCCCTAAGGATTGTCTGCAGAGAATCCATCTCCTCCTGAAATCCACCTTTGTGTCAGTCTGGAGAGATGAGGGTGCCTGGAGGTGCTGAGGGCAGTGCTCCACGTGCTACGTGGGTTTATTGTGCCCATAGTCAGCTGCAGCAGCTTGGCTAAAATCAGGAGGAAAAGAGGAGGGATATGCTAAAGCCTGACATCTCTTTTGTCTGTGACCAGATTGGGTTTGTGCTGTCCCCTCCCTGGGGAGGACCAGGCTGGGATCAGACCGATCCCAGCAACCTGACCTTCCTCACCATGTGCTTCTGCTGGCACTACCTGGGCGCTCTCGCCGTCGTGGGTGCCAACTCGGCTGCATCCCGCTGGTACGTGGGGGAGAGGGGCCTGGGGGGGCCTGGAGCAGTGCAGGAGCTGGGGGGGCCAAGAGCAATCTCTAGACCCCATGCTAGGCTGGGAAATCCATCACTAGTGTGTGTCATGGGATGAGAAAAGGGGGTGTCTGTGAGTGTCCACACGGGGCTTGGCCGGGAAGGACGAGCTCGGTGCCACCGCAGGGCAGACGGTCCTTAGCAGCCTTCCAAGGATGGCTCCTGTGCCCACAAACACCTGACCACAGTCACTGTCTCTCCTGCAGCTGCAACGAGTCCTGCCAGCTGAAGTTCGGGGACATCGACGTGGAGCTGGACTGTGGTTTGTGCCTGCGCAGAGGCACCAAGGGCTCCCGCAGTGCCTTGCTGCCCGAGAGCAGCTCGGATGACAAATGAGGCCCTGGCAGGATGAAAATTTCTTCCCTGCTGGCTTAGAGCTCTTGAGATGAAGTTTTTAATTAGTCTTGATAAACTACAGCAGCACTTGATGGAAGAGCATCAGAAGTGGGAGGCAGGACCCCGAGGCAGAGCACAGCCGGAGATGTGAAGCCTTTCCTGTGGATCCCTTTGGTCACAAGAGCAAACCAGACTTGTCTGGGAGGGAGGTTTTAATCCCCAGTGCTACGGCTCAGACTGCAGGGCTGGTTTGCTGGTGGAGTCCAACCTGGTGTGGCCAATCTGGCTATTTTTTGAACATTACTTTCACTTCTGCTTCTTCAGAAGGGAGCTGAGCCAGCGTTCAAAGCTCCTGGTGGCTGTCGCTCACTCTGGTGTTAATGGAGAGGTTTTTGTACAAAGCTTAATGTGCAGAGGATCCAATAAAGTACTTTAACACACCACCTCAATGGATCTCTTGAACACAATGCCTTGAGGCCGAAGGCATGGCTAAGGCAGTGTTGGCTTCAGAATGGTTTGGGGGTGGATGAGATACTGGAGGGATGGGACTGTGTGTGGTTTAACATGGACTCAGCTGCCTGGTGATGGAAAGGATGATGGGTGCCCCGTTGGCACTGGCAGGCAGCTGCTCTCCTGCTTGTTTTTAACAGTTAGATAGGTGAGGAAGGTTTGGCATGGATTTTGGCGTGTCTGGGAGATGGGGGTGTTTGCTGGGCAGGGCTCAGCTTGGAGAGAGACCCTTGAAGCAAGATTGTGGCTTCAGCTGGTAGGGGTTGGGCATATGGATAGTCTTGGTAAGTGTCTGAGACCCCTGCAGCGATCTCAGCTTTTCTCCAACAGCTTTATTCCCTCCCTGGAGCTGGTCACTTCCGAAGAAAACCCTTCAGTTCTGGGTATCTGCTTTGCTGTTGGTGTCCCCTTTGGTTTGCAGCAGAAGAGTGTGGGGAGGGGCTTCCTGCCATCGAGATCAAAACCGAATTTCAAAGATGGCATTAAGGAGGATTAGTGAGGGAACTAATCATCATCAAAAAGTTCATCATCAGCATCTAAAATGTTTGTGCCACATGCTTGGCTGAGGGCTGGGCTGGGTGAATGGGGCAGCACAAACAGAATTGTTTTTACTGTCTTTCAACACCTTTACTGTCCTCCCCTAAGAAGTGCAAGAGCCTGTTTAGTCTGGACACGTCCCTGCTGGGCTGCACAGCTCCAAAAACTCAAGAAAGTTTGGGATGGTAAGAAACATCCTTCTTGGCTCAAGGTGGTTGCAGGTCCCAGCCCCACGGGAGCTCCTTGGAAGTGTGAGCACTGCATATTTTATTTTATTTTTGCTTGTTATTTTTTGTATTTTATTTTTGTATTTTCTCCTTTTGGAGCAGGGCTGGAAGGAGACCGATTCTTTGTGTTGCTGGCAGCTGTCCACAAAAGAACCTTGAGGAGCAAAGAATCCAAGGTGAATGCAGCATTTTGGGCTCCCACATTTGGCACCCACACACACATGACAGTTATTTGGGATTCTAAAGCAAACTGGCCCTCTGAGCTCTGGTTTCTCAGGATCCAGTTGTCTTTAACTGGGGCTGATGTTGATCTCCTGTACCAGAGTGAGAGCTTGTGATGTGCTCTGATTATTAACAATCCTCCTGGGCCCAGAAGTGGGGTCACTGTGTCAAGTTGTTATAGACTGGCTGCCATTAACGGGAAGCTTTGTGCAGAGGTTACAACCTGATGTACTGAGCTTTGATTGAAAAGAAAGGCAAAAACAATCTCTTTCCCCTTTGATCAGTAATGTTACTTTTTACTGGGTTTTTTTCCTGCCCTGGAGTTACCTTTGCAGTGCTGAATCTCTTACTGGGTGTTTTGCTGCGTAAAATGTAGGTTTTAGTGAGGATGTTTCTTTTTCCTTTGAATAGATGTAAATAAGAGCAAGCACTTAGTGATCATCCAGCTGTGTGTTTTAGCAGGTTTAGTGGGATCATGCTCCAAGCCCAATAGGGTTTCTTTGAACAGGGCACCCAAAATTACCTGTCATCATGTTGGGTGATAGAGCTGCCCTGTATTTGAGATATGGCCAAAGTTGGTTGGGTTAATGGATTAAAGAAGAAATGGGGCTGTTGTGGCTGTCACTGTGTTTGTAGAGCAGTTCCCAGCCAGCCTGGGTGTGGGATCGGCATCTTCTGTAACAGCTTTCCCACTGAAGCTGGAAGGGAATAAAACTCATCAAGGGGGCCTGGAGTGCCAGGACAAGGGGGAATGGCTTCTCACTGCCAGAGGGCAGGGTTAGGTGGGATATTGGGAAGAAATTGTTCCCTGTGAGGGTGGGGAGGCCCTGGCACAGGTTGCCCAGAGCAGCTGTGGCTGCCCCATCCCTGGAAGTGTCCAAGGCCAGGTTGGACAGGGCTTGGAGCGACCTGGGCTAGTGGAAGGTGTGGGACCATGGCAGGGGTGGGACTGGATGGGCTTTAAGGTCCCTTCCAACCCAGACCATTCTGGGATTCCCTGACTGGGGGATATGTAAGTGATGAGGAAAGTCTCCACTGTCCCCCCCAAAGCCATCACTGCCCGTGCTGGTCGTGTCCTAAGGACAGACATGGGTGACCCTGAAATAGGGTGGGAATCCAGAGCTGTGACACCCCATTCCATTGCTGTCCCTGCCTCTCCAAGCTGGGTTAGTATGTGTGTCTGGGTGGGTTTAATTACTGGGGACCTCATTATTTAGTATACACTGACCCAACTGATGCTGTTCCTGTGTTATTTTCCAACAGAACACTGGATTCCTTTTGCAGGAATTTGTCCTATGGTCTATCTGTGCTGTTGGTCCCCAGAGAGATGCAGTGATCTGGACAATTCTTTTCCATGGGCTGTGGACTGTGATTCCCTGAAAATTCCTTGGTCACAAAGTGATGCCGTGTCTCTTTGCTGCTCCACACGTTGCTAATGTTTTGGAATCCAAGGTTATACCTGCATTTTACCATTTTTCCTCTCTATAAGCACACAGAGACACTAAGACTGGTGATTTTAATGACAGATATTCTCTGCTGCACAATTAAATTTGGGGGAAATGATTGAGGTACCCAGAACACTGTTTGGAAGGAATAGGGACCCTTGTGCTTTCAGATTGAAGTCAGTGAGTGGTTAAGGGCTGTGAGAATGCATGGAAAGGGAGAGATGAAGGTTTTCCCTTTCCCACAAATCCTCTGCTGCTGGCAAATGTCAGGAACAGGCTTTTAGCCTGGAGGAACTGGCCATGAAAGCCTTTGGAGGATGGCTGACTTACTGCAGCTGGAAGGAGGAGAAGCTTCTGGAGACCATCTGGAAAGTTGGTGCTGGAAGAGCTGAGGTGCTTTGCAGACCCTCAGTAAGGCATTCCTATGCAAAACATCTTATTGTTATTGCTGAGAGACTTGCTGGAGATTCATGGTTTAAAGAAGAGTTGAAATTAGCACTTTAAGCACCACCAAAATCTACTGTTTCAGCTTAATTAGTAAATTTAGCTTCCAAACTTAGGGCAATTGCTGTTCAGAGGACAATTAGATTTTCTAGGTCACTCCTCTCTTCCAGAACTTCTAATTTTTAATTTTTTTTCTTTTGTTTAATCTTAATGCATTTCTTGCCTATTAACTCCAGTGATTTAAGAAACAACAGTCAGCAGTGCACACTTATTTATCCTCCCTGAGGATGCATAATTTGAATCTCATCCAAGGGTGTGGAGGCTGCACCTCGTATTATGTGTTCAGTTTTGGGTCCCTCACTACAAGACGTTGAGATGCTGGAGGGTGTCCAGAGAAGGGCAGCAGAGCTGGGGAAGTGCTGTCAAGGAAGGGGAAGTTTCCCAGCTCTGCCTGGGGTAGTTTATTCCAGGAGTCTGGAGATTTTAAGCATGTGTCAGGATGGTGGAGAGGAGGCTGCTCCTGCTTTTGGGATGCTCTGGGTTTCAGCAGGAGTTAAACAGTGTGACAGGGATGATAAACTAATTTTTAGTTGTTATGTATCTCCACTGTAATTTGTGGGACTCCAGACCAGCAACCACCTTGCTGAATGCGTGAATTTTAAGTGTTAGAGAAGCATTATTGAGAAATGTATTATTTTCCCCTTGATATCTGTGGAGTCTCATCCTGCTCCCATCACTCATGTCTTGCCTGACATGTGGACAAGTATATGAAGTCCTGATAGGTGTTTCTTTTCCCATGCTTTTAAAATAGATACCCAGTGACTGTATTTCAGGGCAGGGAACTAAAATTAGAAGATCCAGGTGTGCCAACGTGTTTCACAAAACAAGTTGCCCTGTTCATTAACCTCAGTAATGTGTATTTGCCTTGCAGGACGTGGTGAGGTCCACGCATCGTGTCTGCCTCCTACAACTGGTGTTGGGACACCTCATTGTGCTGGTTCTGTAGGTATTTTGAGGTCACCAAGAACATCCTTCTCCTCACGGGGAGCATCACTGACACAGCACCACTGGTCACCCAAGAAGGTCGCAGGTCAATGTCTTGCTGAGAGAAGGAGGTTTCCTTGGTGGCTTCAGGTAAGTCCATGCCCTTTGTGCTGCTCAGTGGACTCAGCTGCACTTGGAGAGGTGTAGAAGGAATGTCAGGGAGCCAGAGCCCCTCCAGCCTTCCCAGTTCTTGGTGTGTGGGTGCTGTAAAGATCAAGGTGAACACAGCAGGGAACAGATCCCTGCACCAATACTCGTGGTCAGTGCTTTCAGCATTTCCCTACAGCAAAGAGGAGTCTGAGGAGGAAATTATCCCACTGCTTTCCTGACAGAAGCTTGAAAATATCTTGGGTGCAACTGCAAAAACCTGGTGAACATTTTGTCCTCAGCAAACCTGAGCTCGCCCTCAGTCCCCGGGTGCAGTAAGAGCCAGGGTTATTCATCTCTGCCCTCCTGCCTTGCGTGTGCAACGGCCTTGGTTTAAAGTTGGGTATAAAGATAAAGAAAGGGGGGTTTTGCTTAATATTGTTCTCCAGGACTTTGATTCTCCAGAGTCTGGTTTGATAATGTGTGCTGGGTAGGAATACCCACATATGGTGATATTGTGGTGGGGACATGAGTTACCTGGATCAAAAGATGAGCTGCCAGTACTGCTTGGAAGCACAACTCATGCCATTAATAGTGCAGGAAAAACTGGAGTATCTGCTCTCCAGAACTGGTGCTGGGATGCTGAAAAAAACAGCAGTTCCCTCTTGCTCCCCTTCCTCCCTGGTGACTTTAATTGCCCCTCATCTCTCAGGGTTATACTGTTAAAATAGGCACTGCCTGTTTGGATGTGTGAGTGTGGGAGAGAGATGGTTCTAGTTGAATCTATTAGATAATAGATACTTCTTGTTTGATTTGCAGCATATTTGGGATACACCTGTTCTGCTGCCCTGACTGCTTATGATGTGCTACCTCAGTTCCATTACCTGTTCCATCACTTGCTGAGTGCTGTCCACCATGAAAGGATGGGAAAATGTCTTTTTTGCTGGGTTTGGGGTTTTCTTTTCCTCTGTGGGTGGCTGGCATCTCATGGAACGTTGTGCAGCTCTTGTTTCCTCCTCGCTGGAGGGCTCTATTTGCAACCTAATGGACAAAAACCACCTAATTCTGCAATTCATCAGGAAAAAAACCTACCTGGCACAGCTGAGGTAAAGGCTGGGTCTAAACTCCACCTTGGGACCCAGCAGTGTCACCAAAATAGAAAGTTTTATTCTTGAACTCTCTTATTACAGTCAAAATTATTTAGTTTATTTTGGAATTCAAAATGTTTGTCTTAGATTTTGTAGTGTTCTACACATGGGCAGAGGTTTGAGTTTGTTGGGTTTAAAGGAGCCACAGCTGGAACAATTTAATTAACTACTTGACTAATTATCATTCAGGGGCTGAGGCTGCAGTGAGCTCATGTATTACTTGATTCATCTTCTGTAGAAACCAATTCTATGTTTTAGACCAGGCTTAAGAGCAGAGTTGGAGCCTCTCAGACAGCACTGGATGTGTAAACAGGACTGTAAAGCTGTTTTTTGGATAAAGACATTCC
The DNA here is from genome assembly GCA_013399855.1 of Oxyruncus cristatus. Classification (NCBI taxonomy): domain Eukaryota; kingdom Metazoa; phylum Chordata; class Aves; order Passeriformes; family Cotingidae; genus Oxyruncus; species Oxyruncus cristatus. Next base: position 444,017 of record VXAY01000882.1, on the reverse strand, counting down.
TGTCTGTTCTTGCTTTGACAGAAAGCTTTTATTGTGTTTTATGTCTAAGTGCTTTAAATTTTGCTTTAATTTTCACTTATTTTGCTTTGATTTTCACTTATTTTTCTTTTCACTTATTTTTTACTTTTATTTTTGCTTATTTTTACTTTTATTTTCACTTATTTTCATTTCTAGTTTTATTTTTAAAATAAAAATATTTTTAACAATAAAAATAATTAAAACCCAAGCCAAACAAAACAACCAAACAACCAAAAAAAGAAAAACAGTAAAACCCAAACCCCTGCAAGCCAAAATCCCAAACCTCTGAGACAGGAAATGTCAGCGCAGAACCCACCAGAAAAATGAAAATTACAGTCCCCCCCTCCCCTGAATTTATACATTAAAAAAAACTACTCCAACTACCTTGAAGTGAGGTCCTATGGTTTATTTCGCCTCTAAAACCACAGAATATTAACAACTCTTTAAAGTGAGCCAAATTCTAAGTCCTTCATGGGAAAAAAAAAACCAAAACACTATAATTTCCATGCTGAAGCTTCTTTCTTCATTAAGATCTTTCCAATATACCAGTAAAGTATTGTTGGATGGACACAATCCAGTCCCATGTCCCTGGTTATGGCCTGTAAAAGCAGAGAACACTTGAAAATCCCCAAACAACTCCATTAAGTCCCTTGGAAAAATAAAAACTGACAGCCCAGGAATAAATAATGCCCCATGTAAACCCAGAGTGTGATTCTGAAATCAGTTCAGAAACCGATTCCTGGATAAGATTCAATTCCATTACTGATTTTGGGGCATTGGAAATTCAAGTGTTCCCTGTTTTTTAAAAATAAATTGAAGCAAATAGACCAGAATTTAAAATACAATATTAAAATACATTCTTTATGCATCATCCTGAGACATTAAGGATGCCAGTGTTGTTTAAGGATGCTTTGTGTTTATCAGATAACAGCCCCTGGGATGTTCTTGGTGTTCACTCTTCAAAATAGGAGACAGCAGTAACTAAAAAAAAAAACCTTCCCAGAATTATGAGCAGTGGAAGGCACAAAACACCCCTAAGCTGTACCAAAGGGATTATTAATTAAGGAACTGGAACAGCTGGAGGTTGATCTGTGACCAAGTCTGGATAGGCCCAGTCTGGCCTATCTGTACTGATTCTCAGTACAGCTCCAGTAACTTGTGGCACCAGCAAGTGGTAAAACCAAAACCCAGCCCCAAAAAAACCTTAACCCACCACCAATCCATCCAGAGCATCACTTCCCCTGCAGTTTAGTTCTTTTCCAGCATAAAAGTACTCATGTGGCCATGAGGGAGGTTTCCTTCCTCGTTCCTGCTGAAAACTCTTGTCTGTCACTACATCTTCACAGGATCACACAAAATCTGCCAGCCTGGAAACAGATGATCCCATCACATCCAAAAACCAGACATTAAAAGGAGACACACAGTGGTCTGGCACCACAAGGGCTGCACCCCAGAAAGAGACAAATAAATGCACACAAAATAAATATATTTGCACAGAAGAGGAAAAAAGGATGGGATTTCCCTGTGGCCCACTGTCAAGGTGTAGTTGGAATTTACCTTTCAACTTCGCTGACCTCAGATAATAATGGATGTAGTTTTTCCTGCCTCAAAACTCCTGGATAGGGGAAGGGGAGTCGATACAGAGAAAGGCAGAGTTATATTTGACAACACAGCGACCTGGTCTGACCTCAGAGCTGGGAGTAAGGCCAGATGCCCTCCAGAAGTCCCTTCCAGCCTCCATGAGCCTGCACCAGCTGCAGGATTATTCCCTGCCAAACCACCATGCTGGAGAGAACAATTAATCCTCACCTTGCACTGGATGAGGCAGTGCCAGCCCAGGAGAAGCAGCTCTACTCTGTTCCCATGCCAGTCTCCACTGCAGGGACAGGAGGCTGGTAAACACACAGAACAACACCCCTTCCCAAATCTACCCTGTGAACCCACACTAAAAGCCACCCTGAAATGCCTCTTTTCAACCAGATTGCCCCAAGAACTGCCTCTCGTTGCCAGATGTTCGAACCCCCCTGGAAGCACCGAGCCCAGCTCAGGATGGCAGGTCTGTGCTGGGTCCCCATCCCAGCAGCCGCCAGGGCAGCAGGGGAGGGACCAACCCCTCTGCTCAGAAAGCCTTCACACACTCCCAGGTGTTTCCTCTGAAGTGCCTGTGCTTTCCCCTCCAAAATTATATCCACCCTGGCACCATCCAGGAGACCAGGCTTTCCCTCTATTTTGAGCTTGCCGTAGGCAGAGCCCTTCCTCTCAGAGACCCTGCAGGAGGATTCACCAAACAACTGCTGCGATACAATCCAGAAGGGATATTCAAATCAGCCACAACTGCATCATCCTTACCCCTCTCTGACACTGTCCAGCAAGGAAAACTATAAAACACCCTCAGCCTCTTCAACATCACAGCAATGTGTCACAGGGAGAGACTTTCACAATTTAAGCCCACACTTTTTTCTCACAGTAGAAGAATCTCCAGCCTCTGGCATCATGGAATGGTTTGGGTTGGAAGGGACTTTTACAGGCCATCTAGTCCAACGCCCTGCAATGAGCAGGGACATCTTTGATTGTATCAGAGTCCTGTTCAGCCTGCCTTAGCATTGTCAGCAAATACCTCCTGCAGGACACACAGCCGCCTTCGTGACATCACCTCCCCAGAAATTTAGGATATAAACTCAGCCTGCTGGGGAAAGCAGTTGGAAGAGTCTGTGCCACCCAACATAGTGATGCCAAACGTGCCCACAAGCAGCACAAATTCAGGGCCTCAGGGCTACACACTGAGCACTCAGGATGTTGCAAGAGCAGAATCTTCCTGAGGCTACAGCACCAGAGACACCTCTAATCAGCTCTAGAGCCACACACAGTTTGCCAGAGTTGCTCAGAGGCTATCAAGTACCTCCATCCTCACCAGGAAATGCATCTTCTGCTTCCTCATGTGAAAGAAATGCCACAGAAATTCCTGACAAAACCAATGCCTCATCTGGGAAGTCAGCAGGAGTCACATCCAAAGCAGCCTCCATGGATATCCATCCTTCTGCTCCCAAGCACAGCACCTGGAAGGAGCAGGGACACACAGAGCAGCATGAGCAGCAGTTCCAAAGCCAAGAGTAAATCTGTTTAAAGCCTCAGGTGCTTCACTTACTGCTGCAGTCGGGCAGAGAAAAGCCCTTGGTGTGTGAGCAGGGACTCAGGACAGGGAATAGATGTGTTCCATGCCAGGGAGCGTTCCCAAGGTGCAAGGGAGGAGGACGAGGAAAATCCCTGCTCTCCCATGAAAGCAGGGTGAGAAGATCTTGAGAAGTTTCTGCCTCTGGAGTGGCCTCCAGCCCAGGCTGGACCAGCTCATGTTGCTGTAGGGACTGCAGGGATGTCGAGGATGCCAGGAGGAAAATTCACAGGTAAACTGACCCCCCTCGTCCTTTCTGCTCTCCCACCCAGGGATCATCTGAGGAAGTCTAAGGCATAGAAACAGAACACTGGCTAAGGCACCACCTTCCCACAACACACAGCCAGGCTATGGGACCCACAGCTCCATGAAGCTCTGAGGAGGATTAGGAAGCCTTCAAAGAATAGGAATATTCCCAAGCTGTCCCAGTCAGAGCCAGCAATCTCAGAAGAATAAGTTCCACAGACTGTGCTCTATCACCTGGTCCCCTTAAGGGTCTTTACCCCATCCCATTGACATGCACCCCAAGGTTTTGGGGAGATGGGACCACTTCCCTCAGGTTCCAGCCTCTCCCCTCACCTTCAGCCCAACGGGCTCAGGGAACATCCCAGATGCCATCCAGGGGCTGATGGTACTTAACAACCAGCTCATTCAGCCCACAGCCTGTTCTCAAATGGCTCTCAGGAAAGCAGAGCTGCTGGAAATAAAGTTCCACATTAACCCGTCCTGGCAGCCCACACAGAGAGCCCACAGGCCAGGGGTTAAGTGCTGCTGCAACAAAGCAGGGGCTACCCACAGGTCAGTGGTAAACACAGCAAAACTCTCATGCTTTTAGCCCACTCACTCCTGCTGAATCACATACACGTGTTAAAACCTTGTCTCTGTTGCCTTCTCCCCCATCTGCAGGGATGAAAGGGTGGATCTGGGGAGAGGCATTTGGCACAGATTAAGGATGCTCTGATTAGAGAAGCAGGTTTTGATCCCGCTGCCCTACAGCTCCCCGAGGATTCCATCCTGTGCTGCTGCTGAGGGTCACAGCCAGGTGACCTGCCCATGGTCCCACTGAGACCCAAAATCACAAACAGCTCCACTCACCCTTCCTGTCCCTACCTTACTCTGTGTCTGCTATAGTTACTATGTCCTATAAAAACATGCTCTGGCTCATCACTGCTGCCCCTCACAGTGCACATCTGGCAGCCTCTGTCACAACAGAGCCTCCAGCACAAGTTGCACCTGCCCCGGAGACCCCCAAAATCCCTGTGTGGTGACACCAACTTTAAGTGTCGCTCTCAGGCCGGACCAAAGGACACCTCACCCTGAGAGCTGCAGCTCTCAAACATCTTCCTGAAATGCCCCAGGGCTAAGGATCCATGTGCTCCATCAGGTGAACGTCACCTTTTGATGGAGCAGCAGAGGGAAGGGCACCAGGCACTGCCTCACCACGTCCTTGAGCTCCTCACGAGCACCTTCCATCTCTGCTGCTGGCCGGGGCTGAACGATCACAAACACACTTCACACAAGTGTCGCCCTGCACATCAAAGACAAGCAAGGCTGGTAAAAAAAAACAAAACAATCCACCCACGTTCCATCCACCTGGCAGCGTGCACAGAAGGGTTTTGACGTTCATTACCCCACTGCACCCTCACAGAAAGGCTGAAAAAAAGAGCTGCTCAAGGAGAAGGAAGACAACTAACCCAGCACTTCCTCCACTCAGCATTCCCAAGGGCCCCTCTCTCCAACATCCTTTCTTTTCCAGAGAATTGCACTCTCCTCTTATTTTTTAAATTCAGAGGTTTCTCCTGAAATGCAGCTCTCTACGCCATCCTGCAAATCTTCCCACAATGAACTGCTCCACTGTGCTCTAAATCATCTAATTTTAAGTGATTATTCAACTTAGGACTTCTGATATTCCCCCAAACTACCCCGTGGCCTCTTGGCTGGGATCAGTGACAGCATTTACCATTAACACCTGGGACATGTCTTAGCATCAATCTTCAAGCAGCTGCTTTTCAACGTGACTTTTCAGAAGCTGAGGTCAAAATCCATCCTAAAGAATCGATCCCAAGTGCTTGGCAGTCCCTGCCAAGGCATGGGGCTAATAGACTTTGATTCCAGGCTGATGTATTCATTTTGCAGGGCTAATAGAATTTATCGAAGGGAAAAAATCTAATACCCAAATTCAATTCTGGAATTCAACTCACAGCCTCTGTAATCTGTCTCTCTCGCAGGTCACTCCACCTGAGGTGCAGTCCAAGAATGGCTTTGGGCTGAAGAAACGCTCCAGCATCACTGAAATTAAATTTAGTTTGAAATCAAAACTCTTTCCCAAGTAGTTGTGACAAGCCAACAGACGGCATTTCTAGGACAGCATCTGCTCTTTCCTTGGAGCCTGAATAATTTACCCAGAATATGGAGGTTCCAGCGCAACCAAGGAGCCCATGTTTCAGGAGAAACAGGGCACACGATTGTTTCTTGTTCAAAATCACTAAACCTTCGTATTTCCTCCTGTCCCCCTCCTCATCCAGACCTGTTGGGAACTGCACAGATCAACGTGGAGGAAGATTAATTCTGTCTCTTGCCTCCTAAAATGACATTCAAGTGGCAATGACTCTTCGGTCATTTCACCGAGACAAGAGAGGAGGAATCTGTGTTCGAGGTCACACTTCAAAGGAGAATGGAGAGAAATGACACAGAGGAGCAGAGACAGCTTTGAGCTTTACAGGCTGTTAGTTTTAGGATGTTCTGGAAAAGAGAGTTAAACCAAACAGTTACTTCCCTTCATAAAACAACAACATCTGCAGTGATACAGGGAACACTAACCATTGTCAGCCAAATCCTGCCCTGGGCTTCGTGTCTGAATTCAAAGTATTTCAGATCTGGCCATTCACAAGAAGCATTCACAGAGTTCACAGAATGTTCTGACGTGGAAGGGACCCACGAGGATCATCAAGTCCAGCTCGTAAGTGAACGGCCCATACAGGGACCGAACCCGCATTCACAGAACCTGTGTCACTGTGAGGCCTTTTTTCCATGCCCTCATATCCAGGAATTTTAAGATTTCCTGCAGCCCTTCTTGTGCCCAACCGCACTCCTAAGGCCTGTGGGTGACCCAGGCTGTGAGACACAGCCAGCACAGTCACTGTGCTTCCAGCCCAGCTCTATCCCAAGGAAGTGCAGGTGGATGTTTGGGGACAGAACAGCTTGTCACCACAGGCTGCCTTGGCTCTGCGTTCCCACAGGCCATACCAGTGGCCACCTGCATCCCAGGAACGAGAACCTTCCACAGGATCTTCCCCAAACAGCCAGAAACAAGCAGCAGTCCCAGATCTCCCCAGCCTGTGCTCCAATCTGTTGTAAAGCTACTCAAGATCCCGAGAGTTGGTTATGATCCCACCTCCTTCTCTCCACAAAGGACTTGGGAATACCACTAAAGACTCCAGGCATGGTTCTACATCAATACCTGCACAGCCCTTCTCACTGAGAAAGCAGGGAAAGGTCTCCATGGGTTCAGCAGGACACAGTGGGAGGAGGGAGAACAAACCGAGCCCAAGAACAAAGAGAAGAAACAGTCTGGAAGTTAAAGTGTTTATTGATGTGTTTAAACTTTTTACATTCCCCACAGACCACACTAAGGAGTTTGCAGGTAAATCTGTGCATAGTGGGAAGAGACACGGAAGGGGGAGGAAAAAATAAAAGTCACAGGAAAAATAGAAAAAATACACCACAGGTTACCAGAACCTCCAGATTTAAAAAAGCCGTGAGCATTAACACCAACTATACAAGCATTACAAAGACATGATGGTGAGTGGAACAATACCCCTTCTGGTCTTCTAGGGGCCTATGCATCCCATTTCCCTTACAGCAGGCAGGCAGCATCCCTTTCCCAAGGTGTCTCTCTTCCCTCCCCAGCTAAGTGAGCTCCGTGTTCATCAGCTCCCAAGGTCCCGACTATCGCAGTGATTTGTCATTTCTGGGCAAACACCCTGAGCTGTGCCCAGGGCCCAACGTCACCCAGACAGATGCAAAGGCTCCAAAATCTGCGGCTCTTAACTACTTACCATGTTGGTGAGGCAGGAGAGCTGGGGAAATTAGAAAGTAGTAGCAAGAGGGGGCTGTTAATGCCAGGTGAGTACTGAAGGAAACTGGCTGAGAACAGAGGATTTCAATTCAATACCAGGAACTTCCAACTCTAGAGCAGAACTGAATCTGGAAGGGGAATGTGCAGACCCCTGTATGCACAAACCATGTTCTAACGTTCCACTAGAATAGCTATACACAGAGATGCTAGAAGCCTTTTAACTCCTTGCCTCCAGGGAGTGTTGATTCCTAGAGCCCGAGCTGCTAAGCAGCAGGGTGGACACCACTGGCATATGAGGATGGGGGGTTCTTTTTTTTTTCTTCTTTCTCTTTTTCTTTTTTTTTTTCTTTTCATTATAAGGATTTTTGTTAGTTACCATTCCCAATTGCTTCCTTACTTATGCTGTCATAGCTCCTATCCCTAAATTAATCTCTTTGCAACTCCCAGCAAAATTCACTTAAAAAAAAAAGGAAAAAAGAATACTGCTTTATATATAAAAGCCAAAATGACTGAAGAGCCACAACTGTCTCCTTTTTACAAGGTAGGCTGGTACAAATGACCCTCAATATACAGGTGGTCTATCAGAAATAAAAATCAACATTTCCCATTTTATATATATAGAGCTTGTAACAGACAACAGTACAACGGAACTGGTATTTTTCAGATTATTTAAAAAAAAAAGAAAACTACATATCAGTCAAATATCTGCAATAGATCCATTTTTCCCATTTAAGGAGATTTATATATCATATTGTTATATTATCATTTCTTCACCCATTTAAAAGAATGGAAATTGCAACTCTACAGTAGTAATTATAGTCTTAATGATCCAGGAGTTCTGAATGTAAGATGAAGTCCTCTCGAAGAAACTGTTGGTCAGTAGTTGATCCAAAACACTGGACCACTTTGGCCCTCCACCCTGCACCTTTCCTGGTCAGGGCTGTTGTACCTTCATCTCTCTTATATCTGCATCTGCTCCAGGTATTTGTAAGTGGGGTTCTCGTAGCCGTGGTTTTGCATCTTGCTCAGATGCCGCTCCTCCGGGGTGAGCATCGGGTCAACCTGGGGAAACACCACGTTACTGCTCACAGGAGGCACGTCCTGGAGTCACTCCATAGAACAAGAGGTGACAGACAAACACTGGATAACTAACATGGTGAGCAGTAAACAGGAAAAAAAGCAAGCTGCAAAAATAATTAGCTTTATGGACTTGCTCGTTCGGGTGCCTCCTGCCCAGCCGAGTCTCCGTGGGGACATTCTCATTACTACCCAGCTAATGCTACAAATCAGGGACCCACTTCTCTCATTAAAGAGGTCGTTATGATTTCCTGCATCGGTTGGGCAAAGGGAAAAGCAGCTTTCCCTGGACTCCATTAAGTTGTCATTAGAAATGTGCAAGGAAGGAGCTGCTCCTCAGCGTTCAGCCCATCTTAATAGTCACTGCCATTAGCCAGGAGGACAAATTGCTATGGATTGAGTGACTGACTGCCCTGCTAAAGATATCCCCTGAAAAGCTCATTTACTGCTAAATCCTGCCCTGAGCCAGCCAGGTAGTCTAACTGAATCCTGGTGGTAAGTGTGAGTGCCAGGTGCCAGCACGGCACGCCGGGGACTGACACCTGCACACCAGTGACAGTGTCAGCAGCGACAGAGTTAATTCCCCTCCAGCAGGAGCAGAGCTGTCCCTGGCTTGGCAGCTCCTGCCATCTTCGCCCCCCACACACAACATGTGATTCAGCACTGACTATTTTCATCCTCGCTTATGGAGCTGTTTCTCACCTCCACAATTCCATGGCTGATGGTCCCATACTGCCTCTTCCTCAGCATCACCAAGCTGATGACTATCACAGTAGCTATGGCAACAGCAATCACCAACAGCCCAATCAGGGCACTGCTGCTGAAGCTGAAATCATCACGGAGGGAGTTGTCATTATCCTGGAGGGAAGAAAACAACAGAGCAGGTTGAGGAAGAGCCATGAGGGAGAGGCTCAACACAAACCTAAATGGTGGCCACTAATAAGGTCTTCAAGCATCTGTGGTATCAAGACATGACTCATGAACTGGACAGTGTCTATATTCCACCCCTAAACATTCCAGCAAAAGGATAATGAACACACAATTCTTTCCCCCCTTAGTGCCTCTGGACAGGCACTGACCCTCATCAGCTCCCTACAAAACACCCTTGCAGTAAGAGCCAGGTGAGTATCCAACGTGTGTTCATTGTTTACATCTTTATACAGAAGGGCTGTAAATTATTTCACTCTGCTTGACCTCCCAGAGCAGCATCCAGGCACCAAACTCCAAATTCAGCAATGCATGGGAATCAAAATCCACCTTGGAATTTGCCAATCACTGGACATACTCACCGGCTCGTCCACCAGCCCACCAACACGCTCCGCGTTGAAAATCATCTCCTTCACATCAAGGGTCTCATCAATTACCTGCAAATGATGCCAGAAGTGTTTTATGAAAGGAGCCACACAAAACAGGGAGGAAAAGAAAGAGGCAGGTAGACTAGAGACCTTCAATGAACACTAGCAAAGGCTCAGAACCATCTACCATCTATCTCTGCCCTGGTGTCAACAGTGAGGGACGTTCTCCAGCTCTTAAAGCCACCAGAGTCAGTACCACAACTAAGTACCTCCAGACTACCTCAAACTAAAGCCCCAAGGAAAAAAAACAATATAAAAATAGGTCCTACCTTTGGAGCCAGCATTTCTGTGTAAGATCTAACATATGGCTTTAAAACAGTTTTGAAAGGAAAGGTGACTTTTTTATTTTTTAAAGCCCAGGGAACTGAGGCACAGCAGCTGCCACTAGAACCTCAAGAATTCTCTGCACTGTAGGCAGAGCCAATACCTGCTGGGCCACTTGCCTTCAGAGGAAGGTGAGGCCTTCCTGCCATGACAAATAGGTGGGAACACAGATAGAACACACCAGCACTCAGTGTGTTCACACAGCAAGCTACCTTTGAAAATAAAGGGACATCAAAGGGTCTCTGCTTGGGAAAAGCAGTTCCTAAATCAGAGTTCTCCAGCTCAGACTGCCAAAGATCTCGAGCTGTCCTTCCCTCCCCCTGCCACCCTTCTGATGCTAATCAGTATTAAGAGCCTACAACAGTCACAAACTGACTCCCCCACACCAGATGGATAATGAACAACTGACATTCTGTGAGCAGGAACAAGACATGGAAACAAGCCACTGCTATTAATTAGTGTCCACGGCAGGCTTGGCTTCCCAAAATAGAGGTGGAGAGCTCACCACATTTTCATCCACTTTGTTCTTGCTGTTAATCACTTTTTCTTCAGCACCGATCAGCCCGTCCAGCTCAGTCATGCCAGAACCTGCACCAAAAGAGCAAGGAGAGCCCATCAGCCCCCAGGACACTCTGGGAGGGTCACCTATATCTGCAGAGCTGCCACTGCTCGTGTTTAACCGCTGAGTATTAACCTGTCCTCATGCTGCTGTGTCAGAAGAGGGCTCGCAAGCTACACTACAGTGACAAGTGATTAGGGGGGGCTGTTAATGAGGGGAGATGAGGTGGCAATGAGAGGAGCAGACAGGACTCACCAAAACCAGGCTGAAGTGTCAATGCAGACATGCTGCACTAAGTGCTGCTGATAGAAGGCCCCAGGCAAGGTGTAACACAAACTGTGAGTGCAGTGACATCTGCAAGTGTCACCCCGGGTCACCAGCACCTCACTGGGACCCCCAGGATGGAAGTGCACACACATCCCTCTGCCAAGAGCCAGCACGCAGGGAATGCCTTCACCCCCACGGGCAGCATCACCCATCCTTTTGGAATCAGGCACACCAGCAAGAACCTCAGGAATGAGAATTCCAAGGTCACCCAGCTCGGTTCTATAATGAGCAGCTGTCCTGTATCTGGCACAGGCCCAGAAACAATAAATCCCAGGGCAAGGGAGGAGCAGAAAACTACACCAGCCTTTGTACCAGGACATGACTCCCCCATTTCCAGGCTGGAACTAGCACAGGCTCAAGAGAAGGTGGTAAATTAACAGAAGGCGGCTGCTCTGCATAAACTGCTTTGATCCAAAGAGTTTATAAATAGATCAGATCAATAAGAGTCGAGTCTGATGCAAACTGCTGTGACCTCACATAAAACAGCATGTTGGGAGAACACCAGTTTTCCACTGCAAGGAGGGACAACATTGTGTCCTTCACCACACCTGTGACTCACTGGTGCAAAAGCAGGACAGCCAAGCCTCAAACCTGCAGTGGGATCCCTCCAGTGAGGAGCACGAGGTGAGGGAAATACCACTAAAGCACTTGAGGGTTTGCTGGTGACTGCAAACCCCCCTCTGCACGGGCTGCTGAGCTTGCAGGTTGCCTAAGACATTATGTCAACTGCTGCTGAAGTTGGCAGCGTGCTCTCTGATGAGCTGCAAGGAAAGGCTACTTGGCTCCAAGGCAAGTTTTTACAGTGACAAGCTTTTATTGCCTGAAAATGCCACGGAAATAACGTTTCCCTCCAACTCTGAGGCATCCTGGGTTTTAGTGCATCCCATTTTTCTCTGGAGGCAGTAATCAGATTCCAGGCACGGCCAAGGCTGCCAGTTTGACTTCTCACGGCTGTTGAAGCAGGTCATGTTATTGTGGAAGTCAATGATTAGGATTTTCAGGAGACACTGGCCACAAACAGTTTGCACAGAACTACTGTGTCAGCTTTTGGCCTGTGGCCGCTTCATTCCCGTCTCTGGAGCCAGGGCAGCACAGTCCCCAGCGCTGGCAGTTCAGCTCTGCCATTTGTCTCAGAGTGCTGTACCAAGTAACAGACCTGGTTTTACGTAGCTCAAAGGCACAGTTTAAATTATATACTTCCCAGGGGATAAAACCCCCACACACCTGCACAAAAAAACCAATCCCAAAACTCCCTCAAAGCCCTCAAGCAATTCAATGAAAAGGGAAGGAAGAGAAGGAACTCTGTCCCCAGGTCATCGGAAACTCTCACATTTACTCAAACAGGGAGAAGTAGCACAAATTTAAAATTTATCATCTTCAAGTCAACAAACCAGTTGTCCAAAAAAAAAAAATCAAACTAAAGGCTGTCCCAATTCATTCCAGCGCAGTCAGCACACTGAATTAGCTGTACACTGTTCCACAAGAGGGATGAAGGTGACTTACATTTGTAACGAAAAGCAGGATAATGAGAACAGTTTCAAGCTATCTGGCCTTCATGGTGCTACAGAACTATTTGTGCTCATGTGAAATGGTTATTAGCAAAATCCTTTGCTCTCCTTTGAGGTCTGCACAATGTATTTGGAGCCAAAGGCAGATTAAAACACTGGGTTTACTCCTCACACAAAGAACACGTAAGCACTGATCTGCAAGAGCCTCACATTTCTACTGCTCTTTACCTGAGACTGTGTAGCTAACAAAGATGTTGATTTAATGCCAATATTCTGTGCTGCTCTTAAACTCATTTTTAGCCAGGCACTGAGTTACTGCAGAATTAACACTGAGCTAAGGGAGAAATGGATAATCACATGGACTTTGCTGGTTTGGAGAGATGTCTCATGTGAAAAGTGATGCTGAGGAGACACAAAGGAGGAAACTCCTTATTTATCTGTCCCAGACTAGCTGCACTCTGTGAGGACATTTAGCTGGGACACAGAACACTCATTCCTTGTTTAGTGGTGTCATCAGGCATCAAGGACAGATTCCACAGGAGGCAGAAAAGCCTCTGGACTCCACCAGCAGGGCCAGGTTTAATCTGAGCAGTGTCACATGAGAGGTGCCAAGTACCACAGGGCTGCAGACACACCGCCACGTCTCTCCGGGGCAAAGGAGCCCCTCCACACACTCCACGACCCTCGTGAGCCCATCAGGGAGGAACACACACAATTAGATGCTCAGACTAGGTAATTTCTTTAACTCTAGGCCTAAACAAGCAAACCGAACGTTACTGATCTAAGTGAGTGAGAGCAGGGAAATGAAAACCAAGGTGAGCATGGAACTAAAATGAAGCTATCAGACACACTGAGGAGGTAGGAGAGTGATTGAAAGCACTGTGAGGGAGCAGCTTAAAACCAACCTTTTTTCATTGGATGGTACAAATCCGGCTGAGGATCTAGCAGGAGGGAAAACAAAAACAAAAATAGCAGAAAAAGGAGATTAAGAGAGAAAGGAAAAAAGGCTTGTGCATGATTTCTGACTCAGACCCTGGGAAAAGCTTTTAGTCTACAGCTTTCTTTAAGCTCAGGACTCTGTTCAAGCATTTTTAAAATACATACACACGCACACACCAGCTGTCAACACCCGATGCTCCAAAAAATAGATATGTATTAAAAAAAAAAATAGAGAATTCCTGCAGCCCTTCAGCAGGTTACAGCACAAAGACTTAATGTTACATGAGAGCATTTTGGTTAAAGATTGAAAATTCAGAGTCAAGCCACACTGGAAACATTTAATACTTGCTGCAAAATGAGAAGAGAGAGGACAATTTTGCAAAGAGAAGAATCAGAAAATCAAGAGAGCAGCTCAGAGTGTCCAACGGACAGATCGAGGGTACTGCTGGGGCAACTGCTTTACTCTTACATCACCCAAAGGGATGGAGCTTTCTCTGTTCCAGCTGAGCCTACAACTACAAAAACACAGCAGTGAGCCTCATTTCCAGCTGCACATACCTTCACTTTCGGGCGCGGCCGGGAAGGTTTTCACCTGGAACGGGTGGAAGGGTTTGCCATCCAAGGGGATCTCTTCGCTCTCCTCAGAGCTCACTCTGACATCCACTGGGGACTCAGAAATGGAGGATGTGAACTGATCCATGTCTGCACGCTGCTCCTGGAGCAGCTCATCTGAAAGGAAGAAGAGGAATTATTCCACAAACTGCACGAAGCCTGGCAGGGACAGAGAGGGGCAGATGGTTTGAACCTCACTGAGGCAGAGCTGCAGGGGAACGTGTTCAGGGCTGCCAGGTTATTTATCTTGAAGGCTCTGAAGTCTCATCTCGAATTCTCAGTAAATTCTCTTATTTGTTAGAAACACATACAAATAAGGGCCAAGAGGCTTGATGTGGCAAGAGAGTTTGGCAAGATGGGATTAAACAATAAAACTGGAAGCCATCTGCTTATTTTTATGGACCTTTTTCACCTCCCTTAGAGAGACAGCTTTGCTATTCTGAATGTTGTTGAAGTTTTTTAAATGTAGACAGTGAAAGTTCTTGGGAACAAGCTATTCTGACTGCCTGTGTTACAAACCCCAGATTGCCTGCCCTGAGGTACCTAAGCCTAAGCCCAAGTGCTTGTTGTCAAGGGCATCCCCCCAAAGGAGCTACCAATCTTTTGGGAGCCCACTGGATATAAAAGCTTGGCGTCTTAACACAGCATATGAACTGGCACACACACTCACCAATCTCATCCTGGATTTCTTCAGCCACATATGGTACCTTGTAGAGCAGAGACAAGCTTTGATTCATCCGCTCCTCGATCACATGGAGATGTGTCATCACCTGCAGATGTACAAGAGCGTGTTGGAGTAGGTACAGACTCTCAGTCACTTCATGGTTCTTCCCTTGCTTAATAAGTTACCTACAACTGGTGGGTCTGCCATGGGACACAGGACTATCTAGTCCATTCTCTGACTGATCTCTCCAACACATCACACTTCCCTGGAACTGGCCATATGTATATGTTGCTCTCAGTATTTTGGGAAGTGCTGGGGGTGAGAGAGAGGATTCAGCTGACTCTTGGAACCAGCTCTCCACTGGAAACACCAAAATACCACTGAGGCTGGTATTTCCTATATGCCAGACAGGGTCATAATTCATCTCCTGCAGCAGCTGCAAGCGCTTTATTAAATGGATTATCGTCCCTGACTGCTAGAGAAAATACAGGCAAAGGGAGCAGACAATATTATCAGCTCTGGTCTCAGAACAAAGGTGCCTTTCATACCAACGGTGGCATGACATTTGTCTGACACCCACTCACTGGCAACAGTGTTCTCCCTTCATTTGAGAAACACATTGGAACCCTGTGCAACCTCCAATTGCTCCTCCCAAGCACATTAAGTGCAGCGGTGAAGTCAGGCCTGACCTGAAGAGGGTGCTGCATAATCAGGGATCGTACAGAGCTTGGAGAACACTTATCTGGGCAGCCCAACATTCAAAAAACCCAAGGAGTTGGATGGACCTGCTTTACAGTCTGATGTGTACCTGACCTTTAAGAGCAAGGATGAAAGCAATTTAATTTTACATGTGGCAGCTTGTCAATCAAGGGAATCGACTGAGGAGCTTAAAGTGCAGCTGAAAAGTAAAGGGAATGGAAATTGAAGTGTACCACCCACATCCCTCGCATGTCGATCTGTTGACACTGCAGCCTTCAGCATGAATTAAGGACTGCTCAGGGTTTTTAGTGCAAGAATACAGTTCACACACTCTCTCGGGCTCTGGCAGCAGAACAAAGCGTTGGGGTGGACTGTGCTCAATGTGTCTCCGAAAAGGCGATTGCGAATTCCGCACGTCAGCTCTGCCCAGCACAGCTGCCCCACCCCTCCCGAGGGTGTGCAGCTGAGTGAGGCTCACACAGTCACACTGCCAGTGGGCGACAACCCGGGAGACACGAGGTGAAGGTTCACTGCCAGCACCCAGCAACAAGGTGACACCCAGGGGAGCTGGCACCTCCAAGTCTGAGGCTCACTTCTAGAAAGTCACTGTGATACTGCTCTGCCTCTCCCTGTCCTACTCTTAACCCAGGATATTTCCATCTCCTGGGCATAGACTTTTTTATGCATTTTTCCTCTGCTTATTTCTTCCATTTGGCAGCACTGGATGTGCTCTACTACACTGTCTCCCTGCAGCTCTCTGTTCTTTTCCCTTCTCCTTATATTTCATACCCTACAAAATTCAAAGATACCCCAAAGCAGCATATCAGCCACAAACTGGAACTGGGAAAACATTCCTAAAGCTGCAACTGGGCAGCCAGTTCTCTCTGAGCCCTTATGAACAGATTTTTCGATGTTACCAGGCCATTCTTCATTTGAATTCTGAATCAGTTGGACCTTTTAGATAATATTTTACCATTTTAAAACAAGTGAAAAGAAGTATCAGGACATAATTCCTAAGATTTGTGGAGTATCTGTAACTATTCTGGCCAGGTTTGAAGCAGCACATTCACGCACACTACCCAGTAGAAGAAAAATTATTTTCTGTTGTTCAGGAGTACAATATGGTGCAACAGCACAACATAAACTCATCAAAACAAGACTTTCTGATAAGGTTAACAACAAGGATCGAGTGCTTGGAAAGGGTTATGTATTACGCTTTGCAAACCAGGCAATAACTCTGCAGAGGCCCAATTCCCACAACCCCCCAGCACAGCGAAGAACAAGCCTAAGGAAAGGAACACAGACATGAGGTCTTGGAAGGTGTGAGGAAGGATGTTCAAGGAAGACCAACCTCTCAACAAATAATTTCATGGGTGTTCGATTAAACAAAACACAATATCAATACTGAACTAAACCCCTTGACTTGTCATTGTGGCCAAAATAAATCAGAGTTTCAGTTTTTTACAGTCAAGCACCAAAGAAGATTGTGCAGGGAGTATATCTGGTGAGAGGGCGATGTGGCTATAGTACCCAACACCACAGGGCTCTCAGAGCCTCTGACAGCCAGGGCTGGGTAAAAATGAAACCTCCTCATACCTGGGACTTCATCTGTGCAGCCTTCTCGGGGTCCACTGCCAGGACGTGCTGGTAGTGGCGGATGGTGTGGAGCCGGTCCTTGTTCTCAGCACGGACGTAGCGCTTCAGGGCCTGCAGGATGCGGTGGGGCTGGGGAGGGGAGCAGGGAACAGCTCAAACCCACAGGAGTCAACTCAGATTCACAGTTGAAAACAGCCCCTCAGATGGGAGCCTCCTTTGGTGTTGGACAGATCTGTCACCTGCACTCACCTCTTAGATATTTTCTTTTTAAATTACGCCTGTTTGACTCAGAACATTTTCAAATCAAGCCTGTTTGACTCAGAACACTTATTAATCAAGCCTGTTTGACTGAGAACACCATGCCTTCTGAACTGTGCCTTATGGACACCAAACAAAGTAGAGGGCTTTTTCACCAGTGAGTCAATTAACAGACCCACTGCCACATCTGCAGCACAAACTGCCACGATGGAGAAAGCTTTCCTGGGAACCTATTCCCAGCTTCTGCCCCGGCATGTCACAGGCCACCTTCCCATCAAGACAGTGCCACATTCCATCCCACCCAATGGTGTCCTGCTGTAGAAATGTGTTGGAGAGCAACTCACCCGTGGTGGGTCAGCCTGCAGGGCAGCCAGGTAGTTCTCCAGGGCGATCCGACGGCGATCGTTCAGCATCGCTTCCACACGAGCCAGGTGAGTTTCCACAAGCTGCTGCTTCTCACTTGCTGCCTCCTTCTCCAGAGATTTCACCATGGCCTGGAAGTGCTAGGACAAAGAAAGTTGTCTGCATGAAATGCACTGTGTGACCAGGGTCACCTGCTCTCACTCATGTAACTCCTTAGAGCTAACAGTCACTGTCAAACTTCGGGTCCAATCCCTTTACAGTAGTAGGAGAGATGCTAATGCAGACTTCATCTTTGCAAATTCAACAGTGACAATTTGCCTTCCCAACTTCCCTCACAGGCCCTTAAAAAGGTCTGAAGGAGGAAAATAACCTTACACATAGAGATCATGTTGGGGTTGGGAGATCCAGGCTGTGCTGAATGACTGACACAGTATCAACTCTTTTCCTCAACCCTGCAGTATGGAAACAGGATCGATCCCTTCAGCCTGGAGCCATAAATTTAAATTTGCAAGGGTTTACATATTGCATAGGTGATTTTCCATCAGCACACCTTCAGGTCAAATCTCTGTACATTCTGTCAGAAAGGTCATAACCCCTCCAAAAGTCATAGCATCTCCAAACCAACTAGAACACATAACTAAGAGTTGTTATGTTCCACCAGAGATGATGGCAAATTCTTGGACTTGCACATAGTTTGAAACAGTGACTTATATTAAAAAACGCAGAGAAAACTGTGTTCCAGGATAAAATCCAAAGTGGGATGAAAAGCTGGAGTCAGTCATGTCATTCTGTATTGGTTTGAGGGAAAATTCATATAGTTGTGACTGCCAGAAGAGCCTTCCCCTAACAATCCCACACCATGAATATCCCTGATTAACTTCACAGTCCAGCGAACTCCCTCACAAGGCCCAAGATTGGCATTTTGGCAGCAAACCAGCTTTATCTGCTGTCTAAGCGGTTTTCACTAAGTCTGCCCCAACAGGAAATGTGTGTCCAGAGAGCCAGGGCTGAGTCTGAACCAGGCTCTGAGGCCACTGGGTAGTGTAGAAGAGGCCAAAGGTCTGAAATTACAATTTGGCTCTGCTGTCGCTACGCTTGAAGGGCGAGATCACTTCCTACAAGTGGGTCTAGGAAAGGACCTGGCACAGGGTCAGATCATCTCCAGCTTTAAGAACAAAGAATGCAGTTGAATCAAACCTGCTCTAAAAGGCAGCTGTTGACAGAGCAGGAAGGCTGTTCTTCCATCTCGGTCATCTTTTGGCTCTGAATATTACATTCTCTCTCAGTAACTTTTCTCTTTAGGTCCTTCCACTCTTACCTGGATAAGAGTCTGCCTTTCTGCCTTGGGGAGATTTACAGCTTGGTGCTCAGCTTCCTCCCATTCCTTTTTCACCTGGACAAGAAAAGGACAGACATCAACAAGAGACAACTTTACATCTGATCTTTGCAAGCTCATTTGCTTCCACAGGCAGATCCTGGCACAGCCTGGCCAGGTTTTGAAGGCAAAACAGAGCTGCTGTGGCATTAAAAAACTTAAGCCCTCTGGGCAGTGAGCTGAGTACCTTCAATGATTCATAGAATCCCAGTATGGTTTGGGTTGGAAGAGACCTTAAAACCCACCTTATTCCAACACACCTTCAACGGGCAGGGACACCTTCCAAGCCCTGTCCAACCTCACCTTAGACACTTCCAGGGATGGGGCAGCCACAGCTTCTCTGGGCAACCTGTGCCAGGGCCTCACCACTCTCTTACTAAAGAATTCTTCCTAACATCTAATCTTATCTAATTCCTCTCTTCCAACACTGCAGAAATAAAAATCTAACTGCCATGGTGTGGTCATACTGCAAGAAACACATGGAAGGCTGGAAACTGGAAAGGAAGCCTCTCCACCATCAGTTTGCCCAGACAAACCCGGGCAGCAGGGAGGCAGCACCGCCCAGGCTGAGGGCACACACTCACCCGGTCCATGCGGTTGTGGTGCCTGACCTCCAGCTGCTCCTTGGCCTTCTGGAAGCGGGCGTGCTCGTTGTCATCAGCTGGGGTCTCAAAGTACACATCCACATCATCAGTGGGCACTGCCAGGACAGGGGAAGGGTCAGCAGGGCTTGGAAACAAGGGATCCTGGACTGCAAAGGGCAGGGCAGGAGAGGGATCTCCATGCCTGCATCATTAACAATCTGGCAGGTTGAGTCTACTGAACCACCTACCAGGAGTCCAGTTTGGAATCTCTGAGCTGCCAATTTACTGCACATCATCACCTATATCACCCCAAACCACAGCCATGCACTGTGGCGACCAGCACCTGCTTGGCCTTCCCAGTTCTGAGATGAGCAGTGCTCAGCTCCAGAAACAGGGACTTGGATGGCAGGATAAAGAACTCCTTTTCCCTTCCCTTTCACATTGGCTTTGGATGGTTTAAATGACATTCTGTGCATTAGCTGTTCCCTGACAAGCTGGCTCCAGACATCATTAATATAATTAGGGAACTTGACAATAAATCTGCACAAAACACTCCCCAATATTTTACACTTCAAACCTACCTTCCCTACCAGATGTACCATGCAGGACTAACAGGCAATGATATTAGACAAGACAGCGACAGAAGGAGGCTCAGTGTGACCAAGTGACTTGTCCAATACACTGGACGGTTTGTAACTTCAACACATCCGAATTCGACAAGGGGAAAAACAAAATTTCAAAACAGATAAATTTCAAGCATCTGCAAAATCCACACCAGGGGCTCTGTACACTGTGTTCTGCAGCTTAGGAAGTGCTGAACCAAGCTCCTGTGCTACAGTTTTAGACACTACACATTCCAGAGCCTTTCTGAGAGGAACTATGGCAAACATGATGCACTCAATAGTTGCCCTTTGCCTGAGGGAGGGCAGAAAGGGACAGTTAAGGCAATCTTTCATCCAAATTAGTTATTTTGGCGGGAAAACCTCCAACATAGCATTGAAATAGAGCATGCTTCAGAAAAAAATTAATCTGGCACTTGAATATGAACACAGGGGAAGAGTTTGACATGAACCTGCATCCACCAACCTTCCCTCTAACTGGGGGAAAATAATGGGAACATACAACACAGGCACTTTTGTGTGCAAAGGACAATGCTGGATTCTGGGCCTGCTCACGACATTTCTGAACCAGGCTTGGACCCAGAGAAACCTCTTCCCAACCCCTCTGTAACAGGACAAACTTTTGTCCCCAAAGCTCCTGACATCCGCATCTTTTCTTTCCCCACCTCAGTCAGATCAGCCCAATCTAAAGCACTTGCATGGAGCCCATTTTGTAAACAGGATTATGGTTGTATAGTCAGGCTGCCAAGCCCCAGATAACACAAAAAGCCTTTCAAAAGGCTTTAATGGTAGCTGAAGTGGAAGTGCTGGAGTTCAACAATAAGATTAATAAGGAGGTTAAAATGTTTTTGGTAGTTTTATCATCTGACATAAAAGCCAGTTGAAATTGGTGCCAAAAACCTCAAGCACTCAAAAACACAGGGATTGATTCGTGATTCATATTTCATACTGAGCTGAAAGTGGGAATCTGATTTCTGTACTATCTGTCTGATATTTTCCAAAATAAAAATAGCAACAAAATGCCTATTACCAGGAGAACAGCGAGCAGCATCCTGCTTTTCAGGACCTGCTGGTCAAACACAGGCATGGTAACACGACGGGGGGGAGCAAGGGCTTCCTTTCACGTGTTTTGGAAAGAAAGCCAGTCAGGCAAGGTCAGAGACAGCCCCTAGTCCCTGGTTCAGACCTGAGGAGGACAGCTGAGCCCTCAGCAAGAGCTGCAAGCCAACAGGGAACACAGACAGCATATGGTGAGAGCCACCTTTCCCAGGAATGATCACCCTATGGATCTAGGGAAGCGGAGACAGGAGGAGACTGCTGCAAAGGGACAGACACCAAAACCAAAGGGGGAAGCTACAGACGGGTCCTCTCTTGCCCCAGGCAAGGAGGAAGAGACACCACACGCCAGACAGACAGTGGCCAGCTGCAAAGGGCCAGTGGGAGGCAGGACTTACTCATCTTTTTACACACAGTCATACAATACTCCTCTGACTCAAAATTGTTCCTGTTGCCTCCGCAGCCTCCATATATAAAGCGAATGCACTTTCTCTTGTTAGGGTCGAAGTACCAGCGAGGCATCACAGCCCGGCAGGGCCCTGTCAGGGCCTCCTGGGAGCAGACAGCTGTGTGGAGATGGGGTAGAACGTGAGCTGTGAGGAGCACAGGCCTTGCTCAGTGACTTACACAACGTAGGGGTGGCTCTGCCTCATACCTTCCTCTGGGGCACCAGCCTCAGCAGCAGGAAATGTTTATCAGAGTCTCCCAGTCTTTCCCTGGCCTGAGGCTCAAGATCAAACATTCTAGCCAATATTAAGGGTGCAGAATTGCTTTCAGAGGAATGACATGAATGGAGAGATTAGTTGTCTTAATAGAATTATTTTTCTGTCCCAGACCTTTGGAAATGTTTTCTGGGGTGCTGCGACATCAGTGGCTAGTCCAAAAGCAACACAAAGGAACAGTTAAAAATATCCCTCTCCTTCCAAATCCTTCAGACCGAAGGGCTTCCGTCAGTTTTGGGGGGCCTTAATGTGGCCAAAGCATCCATCACAATGCCAGGGAGGTGCCTGCACATGGTGCTTTAGAGCGAGCTGAGCAGCTCACTCTTTCTCAACATGGAGCTCTCACTGGTGATTTCTCCTTAGCCAGGGGCTGGAACAGCAAGGATCTGTTCTGCTGATGGCACAGCATTATGCCCTGGGTGCCCCAGGGGGAGATCCTCCACTGTATGAAACCAGTGTGATGGAACAGTTCACTAAAGCATCCCAACATGTCCTGTTTGCTGCACTCTGCCTGGCCAGACACTCCACATCTTACAGGGGAGGGGTAAGAGCACAGGAAAAGGCAGGCTAACCAAAAGGAATGACTGCTATGCCAGCCTCAGTTTTTAAGTTTTGAAACACCTATGTGCTAAATATTAAAACTCCATGCGGCCATGGCATGTGGATTGCTTCATGGTCAGCCAGCAATAGCAGCTGAGTTATTCTGAGGCAAGAGAACAGACATGGTGTATAAATTAGCAATTGTTTGTGGTACTTTGAGGAAAAAAGACAGCGTACCCCCAAAACAGACACCCCAATCATACTATTCCAAGTCTCTTTCAATACCTGCAGACCTGTAACAGCCCTGGACATATATGAGCTAAGCCTTGTTTCAGCAAGTAAAATTATCTGCAGCATGCTGGCATTTTACCAAAAAGATGCAAGAACTGCTGGCAATGATTCAGTGATCTGGAGCTAATTGAATTTCATTCCCTCTCCCCTCCTCCCTCCTCTGCAGACACTTGTACACACAAAGTGTAGGACATCACATAACTGAGGCACCACACCATCAACCCTCTGTAAGGGCACCTACCACTGAACAAAAGCTGCCACCAGCACAGTGGATCTTAATAATGCACAAAGTATATATTATCAGAGAACAAAGCTGGGCCAGGCTGCTGACGTTCTTTTGTGGAAGAGAAGTGTTTATGCAAAGGCAGCATTGAGGATGTTCCTCACTCTTAAATAGCCAGATAGCACCTTGATGCCACCTCTGCAGAGTATGGCCCACCACTTTTAGCTTCCTTTTTGTATAAAACACCAAATCCAAGATAATCACCCCCAAACAGGGATTTCAAACTCACGGTGTGCCCCAAATGCCTCTTTCAGATTTTCCAAAATTCGCAGATATGGTTTTTCTGACTCATCACTGCACCTTGGTGGAGGTGCTTGTTCAACGTGCCAAACACTGGGCTCCCTGCCAGCAGAACTGCTGTTTATCTGCAAACATATGGCCCATGCTCTAGAGAGTTAATTTCAACACTTGAAACACAAGCATCATCAGCTTTCCTCTGTTTGCTAACTTATCTGGCAAATAAAACTTCCAAGTGGCATTTATTGACTTGATCAAAACTCCATCACTAACTGACAGCCAACAGGGATAATCCCAAGGGAGGAAGAGGCCTGGATGCTGGAATGTGTCTTACATTTCATATCGCTGCTCACTTCCTTCTCAGCCACAGCCTTGTCGTTGCTGGGCTCTGTGGGGGTCTCCTCGTTGTAATCATCCACCTTGTAGCTGTCGTAGTAATAATCACGGTCTTCCACCACATCCTCTTCCTCCTCCCCTTCGTCATCTTCATCCTCATCTTCCTCCACAGCTGTTCCTGTGAAGTCTTCTACACCTGCCTCTGTAGGGAACTCACTGGAAGGATATGGTTAAATTAGAGGGTAAAGTTAAGGCTGATCATGGATGTACCAGAATAATGATTCTCTTTCCATCTGTTCTAGAAACACCAGAGATGGGAAAAATAAATGTAGTGACTGTTGATTGGCCCACCACCCAGAGCAAGGGGACATCCTTCATTTCCTTGAACTCCCCCATCAGCTCTCCTCAGGAAGTGAGAGCCTATCCCTGGGGAGGTGCCTGTAGTAGAATCCCAGAATGGTCTGGGTTGGAAAAGACCTTAAAACCCATCTTGTTCCACCCCCTGCCATGGGCAGGGACACCTTCCACCAGCCCAGGTTGCTCCAAGCCCCGTCCAGCCCAGCCTTGGACACTTCCAGGGATGGAGCAGCCACAGCTTCTCTGGGCAACCTGTGCCAGGGCCTCCCCACCCTCTCAGGGAAGAATTCCTTCCTAATATCCCATCTCTCCCTGCCCTCTGGCAGTGGGAAGCCATTCCCTGTGTCTTGTCCCTCCATCCCTTGTCCCCAGTCCCTCTCAGTGCTCTTTGAGCCCCTTTAGGCCCTGCAAGGGGTTCTCAGGTCTCCCTGGAGCCTTCCCTTCTCCAGGCTGAGCAACCCCAACTCTCTCTGCCCAAGGATGAAGGGAGAGGGGCTGTTGAGCTCCTCCAGTAATAAAAAAGTAATTTGTCCTCCTGCAAGGCTCTTTCAGGCTTAGGGCACAATTCAGAAGCAAAGAAATTCCCTCAATCCTCAGCACAAGGGAGCTACTGTGTGAAATATTCCCAAGCAATAGGTGGTAACACCTACACCAGTAAGAAAGAATCCTACCTTTTGTAAAGGTCATAGTCTTCATCCTCATCCTCCTCCTCCTCCTCTCTGGACAGAGCCTCATCCACAACCTTAGTCTGAGGACAGCACACGTATTCTGTCCCGTGGAACTGGTCCACCCCGCAGGGCAGCAGCATCCCATAACTGTGCAGGATCATCCCCTCTGTCAGACAGGCCTGAAAGGGGAGCCCAGCCAGGTCAGTTTAACATCGTGCCCTTCCTCTGGATAAACCTAAAGGTTGCCTTTAGAGATCCCAAGGATGCAACCAATGGTTAAATTCTATAGCAAAACCACAACAGCAACATATGGCCTAAGAGTGAACATCAAAGCAAAGTGGATTTGAAACTTGTAGGGAAAAAAAATCCCCAGAAAATTCCCAGATTCAGAGCTTCCTGTCATTAATGTATCACACCCTGGCCCCAACAAGTGCTGGTTTGTCAGCCTGGCAAAGTTCAGGAGAAACAGCTAAACATTTTGTGCCAAGTCAAGGGAGAGAGCACTTGAAAGAACCCCTGTGGGTGTTTGCTTTTCTGGGCTGGCCATTTCATTAAACGTTATCTATTAAACTTTACACTGGAGTAAGGGAATAATTGCTCAAGTGGACTTTGTGTCAAGATTATTTTAACATGTTGTAGATGAAAATCAATCAGATAATTCAAGAAAAAAGTCAAATGCAAACTATGATCAGACATTATGTCTATACACCTCTCTTAGGTTAAGGAAATACTTGGCTTTGCCATACCCAGAAAACAATGAAGTAAGAAAAGCTTTATTATGCACATCAGAAACACTTGTGCTTTGCTTTGTTACAGCAAAGATTTTAAATGAGCCAAATATTGCTGGAAAAGTTCTCCAGCTACATTTAAAAGAAATGATTTTTCAATTTGCTAGACATTAACAAGTTTATCCTCAATTAAAAGGCAATTCCTCTAGTACAGCTTTATTTAGACAGATTTTTGCTCACAGGATTTTAAAGAAATACGAATTTTAACAGGAGCATCCTTAACCTCATCTCTTTCAGCACCATCACAACTGATCATTGTGCTGCTGCTTCTACAATTACTGCTTCTACAAAATAGAAAACACGTACATTCTGTCATGATCTTGTTTTTACTACCCCAGCTTCAAATGGGTGTGCAGAGCATTTGCAGCAGTTTAGCTAGTCAGATAAAAAAACCAAAAAAAAACCCCAAACCACGGGCTAGATTTATCCTGAGAGGATAATCCATCTCTTATGTAAAACCTCCACTAATCAGTCCCAACGAAACTCAGATTGCTCCCAGGCAAACCCTCCCAACCAAATCCCCAGCAGCAGCAGGTACATTAAAGCAAAATGTGCAAGAAGAACAGGAACTATGCTATGCCCACTGCAGCTCCCTGGAAAGAGGGATAACCACTGGTTACAGCAGCATCCCAGAGAGCTGATTTCAATTCCTAGCTCCATGATTTGGGTAAGCGACTTAGGACAGCTTTTCATGAGGGAACAATAACTCGGTGGCTCCACAGGTTTTCTGAGTCACTTGAGTACTTTTAAATATTTATTTCCTTGCTGTTACCTCAGTCCATTGACTGGAACATGGGAATAACAGCCCAGAGATAAACACTGCTATGCTCCAACACTGCAAGCATCCAAGTGCAGACTAAATGTTGCTGCCCCGGCAGCTGCATTACCTCCTTTGCCACAGTGTGCCAGTGCTGGTGGCTCTCACACACATCCATCCGCTCCTTGTGGAAGAACCGGCACTTCTCAGGGACCAGCAGGACGTCGCTCACGAACTCACCCACTGAAAAACACACAGTGGACACGGCTCACACCTGCCCAAAGCCACCATCAGAGCTCCCCCGGAGCACACTTTGTGCATGTGGCCTGAAGGGTTGGAATATGCTTCATGGGAACAGGTCACGCCAGTTCTGAAAATTATCTCTGAGAACCTACACAAAACCAGCCTGAATTTCCATGGTAAAACCAGGAATAGGGGCTGATTGCTGAACCTGAAGGCAAAGTCTACAGTGCAAGTTAATAAACAGTTGTTCAAGGAACCAAATGAGCTGACTGAAGAGATTTCACTCAAGTCTTTGCAAAGATTGTGTCTGCACACGGAAGTTTTCAAACCACTTAATCACCTATTTCTAAGTGAGCTGCATCACACCAAAGCTCCTTCACACACTGGTTGCTGGTGAAACAGCCTGGAAATTTTTACATGCCCTGTTATCTATGTTTTCAGTATCTGAGTAAGTCTTGTTTGGTTTTGTTTTGTTTCCAGACCGTTTAATTCAGGATCAACTGCAGCACATTCCCTGCCTGGGACAGTCCTTAAACCAAACACAGAGGGATGGAAAAATAAAAACTGTAGAGCCCAAAAACCAGAGTACAACCCCAGTCAGCAAATACACTGTATCGCAACGTTTGGAAAACCACAACCTCACCAGCACAAGGAAGCTCTGGCATAATCTTTGTGCCAAAACCAGACTTTTGCTTTTGAGGAAGATGGGAGAGAGGGAATCAGTCTGCTCTACAGACTCTGTATTAGTTGGACTTAAAAGCTATTTAGTCTAAATTTCCATCATCATTCAGTGTGGTACCAACACATGGAAAATAAGGATTAGAACTAAGTGAGCATCACTTCCTGTTCTTAGCCCAGAAAGCACAGCGAACACTGGGATCCAAACCATGGTGTTTTCTCTAAGTTGAGGTTTTCCTTTCTTTCTTACAGATTTAAATGCCACATTCAATAATTTTAAAATAAGGACGTGACTAGATACTCTAAGAAGATCAGGAAAAGATCTTCAACTGTTTCAAAGCAACATTCCCTGCACACATGACCAGCAGCCTTACAAATCATTTGTTAAATCTGGAGAAAAGTTTTTTAAGTCAAAGGCCTTTTCTCACAGTCTCCAGGGAGCACAATTCTTTGTCCAACCGATCTTCAAGGCTATCTTGTCAAAACACATTTTAAATATTTTTGCACACCCAGTGTGTTTTGCAACCCCTTAGTACTGATACCAAAGGCTCATGGACACTTCTACAGAGAAGTTAAACAGAGTTTAGGGAGAGATTATCTGATGACAATTGAAGATAATGGAATCAACTGGCCTTCATCATCCCTTTGCAGATAGTTACATTTTAAACTAACAAAGATGGTATTTTCCCCATTTTCTTATCTCAAAACAGGCCAGTTAGAATTTTGAGTTAATAATCTTTTCTCCTTCCCTATCACTTTAATAAGTCCAGTAAAAAAAAAGTTTAAATGCTCCTCATAAGAAAACTAAAATTGAGCAAACTTTAAAACTAAGAAATTGTGGTTCTGGGGACTGAAGGCAGAAGGCTTTGGGTTCTCCTCTTCACCTTCGAAATACAAAGGACCTTTCTCTGGTGGAGGGAAGCAGAGAGGGTTAAACATGGTCTGTTTATATCCCACCTCAAGATACCATGTGCAGTAAGGTATCAAGGAAGACACAAGCAGGAATGGGAATGAAATCCCATAGTTTGACTACAATCAGAGAAACACAAGATCCTTTTACAACCAGCAAAGTGGAGTGCTAAAGGAGAAGGTGCTTTATAGACGTGGACTCCTGACTTGCAGCTGGGATCTGAAATGCAAAGCTGCCTCCCACACTGTGAGAGACACTAATGAAAAACCTGAACACATAGTTTAATGCTTATCAAATTTTAGGGCAGTGGCACTACAATCAGCTTATTTTTCAGCTGGAGAATAGGCTTGGGGGAGGATTATTTCTGAAAGAGATGACTCCCTATAAATCCAGGGATCTTGCTTTCATCCTTATTTCCATCAGAAGTTCTCTGTATAATCAGCTGGGTTTGGTTGCTTCCCAAACCTGAATTTCCACATCTATAAAGACAAGCACCTTTCTCCCAGGATGCGTCCATGTTAAACTTCACGTTTATTGACGTGCTTTATGATTGCGTAGTGGAAGGTATGAAACACAGGACAAAGCACACACATGGTTCTGCAGGTTTGCTGATGTTCTCCTCTGTCAAATTACATGTTAACCCGAGATATGGATATCAACTATGAAAACTGGTTCCCAATGAATGCTCCCAGCAATCAGACTCTCCCAAGACTTCTTCCAAAACAAGTCTTTTCCAGGGGATGACTGAAAAGAAGCTCAGGGAGCTGGGAATAAGCTCAGTCCTGAGCACAACTTGAGCAGCGCAGCGTCAGAACCACGCCTGGGTCAGAGGGCACCAGGTAAACCAGTCAAACACTGCCTGACTGCAGTGGGTGGGGACATTCTGCAAAGCACCATGAAGTCCATCATAGTTTATCTCCTGCTCTTTCACAGTTCAAAGTGGGGACATGGGATACAGCTGCAAGAAGCAAGGCCTCTTTGAAGCAGCAAAGTTTAAATATAGTCATTGAAATAGAAGAGATCTCTTGCCAAGACCATAGCAGGAAGCCTGAGCACACTGAGCATTTAAGTCTCCAAGGCAACAAAATATTAAAGCTCCACAAAAATAGGATCAGAGTATTAAAGCCCAGTGTCTTTGTGATACTCAAATACAATAGCCTTCAGGTTTTTATGGCAGTTGCAGAGAGAATGGGAATTTCTTTCTCGTGCCAGGCACCATTATCCCACCACAGCTGTTATAAAGCTGTTGATCTGCTCCAGAAAGGCAGAGTTCCATCTTCTGGAAAGAAAAACGTGGAAGTTGGATGTGGAAATGGCAACCTGATATGAGAGAACCCTTAGGAAGGGAGTTGAAAAAGGGAGGAATTGCTTGCTCCTCCCACAGAACGCACAGCCCGCCGGCACTCACCCAGGCACTTGAAGGGCACCACGATGTGAGTGTGGTCCTTGCACTGCTTCTTCCCACGCTTGCACCAGCTGTCGATGCTCACGGGCTGGTTGGCTTCCACCACGTTGGTGATCTGCAGGTCTGGGTACATCTGTTAACAGCACACACACAGAGGTTTTCTCTCCAGAAAGGACACAGAATGTGCAAAGCAGCTCCTACCAGGAGTGGTGAGGCTGATTCTCTACATAGAAACAGGCTCAAATTTGCACACGGACACAGACACTCTCCTCTAGATCAAAATTAGGGCAGCTGAAGACATAAAAAAGCTCCCAACTGCCTGCCACACAGGGCTTGAGAAAGGAAATATGTCAGGTCAGGGCAAGAACCCTCATTGAACCCTGCAAAGCTGAGGGGTCTGGCTTTGCAGACAGTGGAGGAGTATTTGGGTTTGGAGGAGATCTATCAGTTCCATTCTTTCTGGTGCAATACAAAACCCTCTAAAGAGGGCAATCACTAACAAATAGGGTTTAGTAGCATCTTCAGACTCTCTCGTCCCTTGTCAAGCCAACATACACCCACCTCCTCAGGTTTCCTCATGCCACTTCATTTATGATTTGACCCTTATGTCCTGCTTGAGTTCTCAAGTCCAGACACTGTTTAGGCATCTACTACGTAAACGAAATGCAGCCCCAGTTAGAGCAGCCTTGTAAAACAGTTTCAAAAGTTTTCCAGTTCAGACATGGTGCATTTTGTCCCTTTCCCATTAAAAAAAAATTACATTCCTTGTGGTATTTTATGAGCCTGACACCTCAGAGGAGCAACTAAAGACACTTATCAAGGCCAATACGTTACAGCATATGTGGAGCACAGTGAAAGAAGACTATATCTTTTGCAATAAAGTGTAAAGAGCTTAAAATACTGTCAACATTTTAATGAAAATTTTCTTTCTAATATTCTGGCTGATATGAACATGTCACTGAGATAGGTGTCAGGTTCCATTTGGTACAACACAGAGCAGATACTGGTTAACCAGCTCAGGGGCAGAACAATTGGATAAGGCCCTGCAAACACAGACAAGGACATCTCTGACTTACAGACCAAGGACCTTCTTACGGCAGCATAAGCAGATCTAAGTCAGAGGTAGCTCCTAAATCCCACTGCTGTGTCCTCCCTGGGCAGTAACTCAGCAAAACAGCCTAGGGAATTGAGCTGGGCAGCAGCAATCTTGTCTCCTGCAGGGTTAATTTACCACTGACAAGCTAAATTGGAATCCAATTCCTTCACAGCAGTGAAGAGCCAGGATCACACAGAAAAACTCACCTCCTGGCAGTACTGAAGAATCTCTTCCTTCCTTCCAAAGCAGCTCTTGGTTCCAGAAGTGTCAGGTTCCCATTTCCCAGTCTGGATGTTCACATGCATATTTAGCTTCCCACAGAACATGGCAATTTGAGGCTCTGCTACTGCAAACCCTGTCCCAGCATTGGCTGCAAGGGCCTGTGAACACAAAGGAAAACAAAACACGTTGATTGCATTGTCTGATGAAAGGCAGAACTCCAAGAACCAGAAACCCTCTGGCATCATCTCAGACAGCTCCTGCTTAACCCAGAGTATCAGCAGAGTGTTGCAAACTATTTTGTAACAACATTCCTTGAGACGCTGAGCCCACCCCAAGTGGTTTTTTCCCCAAACTATTTTCATTATTGAAATTGCAGCTTACCTAAACCAAAATCAATTCACACTTAAAGGTTGTGCCCACAATGGGTAAAACTGATGTCTGAAAAACCTTACAATTAACTAGTAACTTTTGGCAGAAACACTTCTGTGTTACACACAAGCTACTACTAACTGGGTGCCACTGCAAGAATCCTGCTCAGTTTGAAGTCACGTGTTTCTCCCAGTATCATGAAATATTTGGGATAGGAACACCTAAGATTCTTAGTCAAACATACAAGTAAAGATGATTTCTGCTGAATCAAAAAAACAGCTGTGGCAACCAGCTCCTCAAAGCCTCTTGTGTCCCATTCAGTGCACTCCCACGGGAGCTGTGTATTCTGTGCACTTCACAGCCAGCACCAGCAGACAAAATCCAACAGCCCCAGCCCACATTCGGGTCAAACTGCAGACTGATCAATGAAAACAAGGTCAGGGCCCCTTTCTGAAATCTTGCTGGCTGACCAAAAGAGGAAAAAGGGAAGTAAATTAAATTGCAGGCTTGTTTTTTTTCTGAGGAGACTGAGAGGATGCAG
The DNA here is from genome assembly GCA_013399855.1 of Oxyruncus cristatus. NCBI lineage: Eukaryota > Metazoa > Chordata > Aves > Passeriformes > Cotingidae > Oxyruncus > Oxyruncus cristatus. The sequence goes on along the minus strand of VXAY01000882.1, from coordinate 412,393 downwards.
GAGCTGAACATGCTCTCCCTAAATAACTACTAGATGTTGTAAAAGAGAAAGAAGAGGCATGAAGCAAAAATCCCATGAACTACCAAATCAAAATCTCTTTAAAGGAATGAAATCCACTTCAACTACTCCAGACCAGAAATGCATAGAGGCTGCAGAGCAGTGCTGTCCCTACACTGCTTTCTTCCCTGGCAGGCAGCACAACCCCAGGCCACTAGTTCTACCTTCATGTTTACCTTTTACACATTCAAAAATGCATAAATTACTGTGGGCACTGTTCACTCCCCATCATCTCATACCAATATGTGTATGCTTAAAGCAGATAAAGGAGCAAAGGGTAGAATTCAACTGCCAATGTGCAGCTCCTAGTTACTGGACACTAGGAAAAAAAATAACTTCATTATAATTAGCTCCTTTCTCCCCCCCTCCCCTTATCTCACTGCCTGGAGATAAGACATTTCAACACTCAGAGAGTCAAGGATTGTTTAGTGCTGAACATACAACCAGTGCTCGGGGGAGAAAACAAACTTGAGGCACAAAAGCATAAATTCATGTCTGAACTGCAGAAAAATGACCCTTTGAGTTTTAAGAACTATTTGACTGTGCATAACTTAAGAGAAACAGTCTTATAGAGTGCCTTCTACTTACTCTGACCCTTCCAACCAGGAGATGCTCATGAAAGCATGTTTTAGTGCAGACCACCAAGTAATGAAATACTGAACTATATATAACAGATACTGGCATCGATGTCCCAGTATCAAAACGCTGCCCAATTCACATATATTTTCAAGTTTAGTGTGGGTACATTTGTTGTATTCTCTGTCCCAAGGAAAAGACAACAGTTACGTACTTCAGACACAGGAGGAGCTCTGGATTACACTGAGGCTGGGGAACTTGGCTCCTTCAGAAATCAAACCACTTAATAAATTTCTTACAAGTGCAGACTCTTGCATTGCCTTCCCTCCTGGTGTATCATTTCAGAAGAAAGAGGGAAATGTAGAATGATCCTTCCTAACTCTCTAAACACACACAAACTTTGTAAGAGGCCCTTTTTATCCCCCTCCAAACAAACACCACTTCGGTACCAACAACCGCTTTCTTGTGCTTTTTCAGACAGCACAAGACTTGACAGGTAAAAGGAAACAATCCACAAGATAGTTTTATGACAACACTCCAACCACATCCAAGATCCAATCTTGGAAAAGAACCAAAAGAAATGCAAGATCAAGTACATAGGAAGCATTAATCCTTGTAGGAATACAGGGCATCAAACGAGAATAAAATGTATGTGCTATGGATGGCGATTGCTGGCACTGCTGATGCCTGAAATCTGTTTTCATCAAGGCAAACTTAACAAGTCTGCAGCAAAACAAGGGAACTGCTGGAGCAGGAGAGGTGCAGAAACATCCATAAGTAATCCATTCACCACAGCCCCTGCCTGAGCAAAGCTCCTGTTCAAACACATACCAAGCTCCTGAAATCATGCCCACCCCCTATTTACATCCTGCTGGAGTCCGTGTTTATTTTTGCTGTCTCTCCTGACACCTCTGCTCCCTGCAAAGGTACCGTTCCCCTCCCTGGATTGCTCACATACTTTGCATATCAGCCGAGTGCTGTTGCCGTAGCTACCAGAACATGCTAAACCCCAATTCCCAGCTGAACAAACGACACTAATTACTTGCTTGATTTCATCACTTTTAATCAAATGGCAGAAATCTTCTCCTGGATTGCGCTGCTGGGTGAATTAATGAACTCTGAGATACTCAAGTTGATTCTTTAACCCCATGACCTGCAGGGTAAGATTTTTGAGTGATGGGCTCAAATTTTTCATCCACTGGCAATCCCCTTCAGCCCTCAATCACATCAATTATTTAATTTAGTATTTTAATCTGTAATGAGAGAATACAGCACCACAAACTTCATCTGTATCCGTGGAGGCCACACCTTTAACACTGATATTTAAATAGGGAGGGAGGAAAGCCACCTACACGAATTTTTGGGACAAAATAACTTTCTGTTGCTTCCCACAACTGAGGTATCAAAACTAGAAGTGGATCCCTCGGGCTACATTCAAACATCACTTTGCAAAAGGAGGGCTGGGAAACATGTAAACCAGCACGAAGCTTGGGATAAAGCCATGTCCTCAGTTAAGCTCTTTAGTACTTCAGAGAATTCACCCATTCCACATTGCAGAGGAATGAACAACTGACAGCACATTTTTCTCGGGGAATTTCCCAGCCATAAATGGAAGCAGCTGCTTCTTGTAGTGCTGGGTAGCAACGATTCAAACCCTTAAATAAGCAGCTTGACAGCTCAGGAGGGGCAAGACACACATGATGGAGGAGAGTTCATCCAGTTGTGTACATCCTTGCTGAACATTATTTTAGTAGCTATTATCCTATTAATACACATTCATAACATGAGAGCAAGACAAATGTTATTTGGGGAAAGACTGTTCCATAAACCATTACTTTCCTCACTGGCACTCGCATTTACAAGATGTTTCATGATAAACTGGGCTCTGCCTTTTGTATAATTCTGTAACCCAGTTTGCCTTCCAAGACCAAAAACACAAACACATAAATCTCAGGCCAGTTAATGTCAGTTAATTCCTCACCCTGTCATGCAAAGCCTGATTTATGGTCCTGAAACACTGGAATTCAAACCTCTAAATCTTCTTTTTCTCTGAAGGAAGTGTCTGCCCAAGTATCCCAGTTTTTATTTACTACTTGCCTCTTCAGCTTGTGACAGTGGGTTGGCTCCATGTGCTAACAAGTGTCAGGGCTGTTCTTCCTGCAAGTATCTCCCATCCCAAAGGAGAGATGCAAGTAAAATAAGGAATTTATTTAGTAAAATAAGGAATATTTCACATCTACCCCTCAAAAATGCAATTGCAGTTCTGCTTTATAAAGACTTAAACACGAAAACCATGACCCTTGCCTTTTATTTCCAGGATCTGTTAAAACCTCATGACAACACACATTATTTCACATGCTGTCCATCCAGCTCCCTACAGAATGCTGCTACTCAGGAAAGCCTTCTGGCATGCTGCTGGGGACAGGAGGATTGAAGGGTGATTGGAGTGTTTCTCTTGTGGAGAGGAGATGATTATTTTATTTCATATAAATGAGTTCCTGAGAGCTTTCCTTAATAGCACCAAGGTATCTGCAAAATGTCATATTTAACTGAATTCTGCACTTTCAGTGAGGTCAAACATGACCATCTGATTAGATTAACCAGAATGAGCCTTTATTCCAGCAAAACCAGAGTGGAGGGGATTTTAGGTCAAGAAGGATGAAGACCCTGCTAAGGAGAACTCCTACTGTTCATACTTTCCATCAGGCTTCCTCTGCAGCAACACACGAGCAGCTCTCCGGAAAAAAACACAGAAGATTAAGCTGTTTTAAGACTGAAACTCCAGCTTCTAGAATTTATAAGCTGCTGAAGAAAGCTCTCATGGAGAATTGCACTGACTTGGTGGCCAGAGAACAGCTTGGGGCATTCCCATGCACAACTTTTTGCAGGACTCTCGGCAGGTTGGATCACATTTCCTGCTCCCAAGAGTTACATATATTCCACAACTATTTGCTGCTACACTGACAAAAAATGTCAGGCAGTACTTGGGAAGATGACTTGCGCTGTTTGTTTTTAATTAAGTGAAGCCCCCCCCCCAGCAATACTGCTTATTAAATCAGGGTGCAAGTGAACCACAACTTGAGGGACTTCAGAACAGGCTGTTCATATCCAGATAAATTGTGCTGCCCACCTTTCCTTAATTCAAGAAAAAAAGCAGCAGCTTTTCTGGATTTTTTTTGTAATTACATTTCCTATGCCATCTGGAGCAACACGGTAACTCTCCCTATGTCAGTGCAATACCAACAGATATGGAGGATATAAATTGAACTCTTTCAAAATCACTGAGGAATTCTAACAGCTCCTTTGATATAGGAATGAGCTTTGTTACCTTACCAGCCTTCCTATGAGCACAGCCCTTGACAGCTGCTGCTTTTAAATGTGGGAGTATTTCAACTTTCTGGGCTGAAAAGTTGGTGTGGACATTTGCGCAAGGACATGCTAATAATGCCAGGGTTGGGGTTTGATCCCCATATGGGCCATTCACTTAAGAATTGATCCTTATGGGTCCCTTACAACTCAGAACATCCTGTGATAACTTTGAACTGCTTCAAAGCCCAACTGCACACTCCACTGTCTCCAGAGCTAATGTCCATGGGCACTTTTCCTTCCATAAAGAGAGGCCAACCCTTGGCAAAATCAAAATGACGAGCTGCTGCAGTCACAGCACTGAAGCCTTTGGAAGCAGAACAGCTGGGCTGGCACTGCAGAGCTGAGCCTTCCCAGGTCACAACGTGCCACACAGCCTTTAAACCTAATGTTCATTGCCATGAACCTCACCTGGGAATTCATTCCAGTACTCAGGAAACCAACACTTCAGTCAAAAAGTGAGGGAAGTTGGCAGAGGGACTTTATGCATGAGAACTTCTGCATAGAATACTTAAAATTCCCCTGGATTTGTAACTTGTAAACACGAGCAGAGCTCTCAATTCCTGCTTCAAATGGTGCTCCATGCTTTGTTTTCCTTAGCTTCCCTTCCTCCTTTTATTCAGCAGATAGGTGGCTTGAACCCAGGAAGGCTAATGAATGCCTGACACAGCAGGCAATAAATCTACAGCCCAGCAGCTCATCCTAGCTTTATTGCTTTATTTTTTTTTAAATTGCTGATAATTACAATAATGCACATGGGCAGGGGTCCAAGACAGGAAGAATTATTGTCTGCAGGCAGATCTGGTGTGAGCTGATAATACCAGCCTGTGTTTGCTTTTGAATTTAAATGGCAGAAATCTCAGTAAAGCAGTCTTTGGCTTGCTTTAACTTGCTGGAAGGGGTGGAGTTCTCATCTGCTCGTCCTTTATTGACTTTTGTGGCAGAGGATTCTGCACCAGCAGAGAACTGGGAGCCAAGGCAGGAGCTGCAGTAACTGGGGTGCAGTTTATATTTAGATGCCTCTGTTTATGGCTGACAGGCAGCTCTGAGCACTCGAAGTTCAGTGACAATAATCCACGTCCTTCCATATGTGCCGACAGCAATCCCAGGATTACAAAGACCTGCTGCAGCCTGAAGCATTCCTTACTGCTTTGCACATTCCTTTGTCTTCCTAAAAGCAAAGGTACATTTCCCAGTCCCTGACTTGCAATTTGTAATTAGGAGGTTTCAGATTATTTTCCCCTCCTCCTCCTCTAGTTTATCATGCTCCATAAGCCTGGCCTACCTGAGTCATTGGGCATATAATCTGCCTGCCAGACCTTTGCACTGGGAACTGGCACATTCCATAGGGAATGGCACACTGCAGGCAGTGCTGCTGCAGTGCTGATCACATCCAGTAAAGCCACGACTCAGCACTGCCTCAGCTTCCTGAAGCTGCTTGTGTAACATGGTTGCCTTTGGCATCCTCTTTTCTATCCCTGGAGAGACAAAGTTCTCTCCAAACTCGGTTGGAACATTCCCTGAACAAATGTTACTGTACCCAGAACTGTGTCCTTTAAAAAAAGATTAATTGCTGGCCCTCAAGCTTTCAAAAGTTCAACTTGAGTGTAATGGCTGGGAGTGGGAGAGTTTAACACTACTCCAGCCTAAAATCAGGGCAAGAGAAAAGGAAGGTGCAATTATTACACCACTACTAATCCTCACACAGGACACAGCTGGGTCCAAACAGGTTTAATCACTCAGGCCACCTTCCACATGTCACAAGGACATCAGGGACAATTTCCCTGCTGTGTCAGACGGACCCACTCACAGCCACTTCACAGAATCACAGAATCACAGGGGTTGGAAAGGACGTCTGAGATCATCAGGTCCAACCCTTGATCCAACACCACCGTGGTTACTGGACTGTGGCACTTCCTTCCCTTTGCAGCAGAACACAGCTATGGTCTATTCAAAGTTCCCTTTTTACAGCACGATCCTAAAGTCCTACCTCAGCACAGAGCCAGGCCTATTTATCACTGGGCTAAACTGAGGCATAAAGTCCAGTGACTTGCCTAAAGTCATCCAGCAGCAGGCTCAGCTTGGATTAATCCTCAACTCCTCCAACCTGTGTCATCACTGCCTTGCACAGCTAGACTAATAACTTCTTTCACACATTAATTATTTGGGCATCTGAAGCACAGGGACCCAAGATGTTCTGTTAGCTAGTCAGCAAGGAAAAACTTCAGGGCAAGTTCAAGTTTTCACAGTAAAATTCTATGAAAAAATGGCCACAGGGCAAGAAGAAGGGAGATCCAACCCAAAACCTAAGGACAGCAGCTATGCTTAATAGTGTTTCATACTTAGGGTAAAGTTAACTCTCAGATCTAACTTTCATTACTGAGCTGACTGATAAGAACCATCACTGTTCATAGCACTGAGGCATCTCTGACAGCAGCACATGTGGAGGAGTGCTGAGAGATGCTATTTTATAAGTAATTTCTCCATGGTTCAATAGAGAGTTCGTGCCATCTTAAGGCACTTGAGCTACAGAAGAGTTAGGGAATATAATCACTGTAGTTACCAGGATACAGATTCCATAACACACAGGAAAGTACTTTTAGAAAATCTTTCATCACTTCAAAGTAATTTGTTCAGGGCAAAAATAACTTCAGGACTAAAACTCATCACAACTCCCACACCCACACAACTTCTCCACTGTTTTTCGCAGTGGACAAAACTGGCTGAGAGGAGACTGAGAAAATGATTTATCCACATCGGGCAGGCAAAAAACAACCCCCCTACTACTGCCTCAAGGTGAGTTAGCATTTCAGGAGGGAAGAAACCAAAACCCTCCCTGAAAACAGCCAAACACTGGTTTTACAGATCTTGTGAAGCTGCACAAAAGAGCCACTGCAGGAACCTGCGGTTCCTCGCTCTACCCACGTGTCTGACCACTCGCTGACTCCAGATAAAAAGGCTGCACAGATTGTGTTTTTATCTAACACAACCAAAAAGCAAAGCAGGAAACCGAGGGGTGTTTTTTTAACAGAGAATTTCAAGTGGCAAGGAAAAATACCTGGGAAAAAAATGCAAGATAAAGGAAGGATTACAAGCAGGAATGCAGTTTGCAATGCAGTCTGGGTTTGGTTCAAGTGTCCCTCCCTTTATAGATGTTATTCAGCATCATAGATCGGTTATTTATGTGCACTTGTTTTGGAACATAAATGATAAAACTTCCTTGGGATTTTAAAATCCTGTGATTAGGCTACACACAACTTCCCTGCAGCTCACAGGAACGATTCACCAAGCCTTGCTCTGACTGCACTGCAGCTCTGCAGGTCATGCTTTCCACCCCTAAATTCATAATCTTCTGGAAAAAAAACCAAAATCCAACCCAAATTAACTGGTAATTCTGTCCTCCAAACAATTTAGATGAAAATTCAAATCTGGATGAGGAAACCATGAGGTTTTTAAGTCCTGGCTTTCCAAAGAATGTTAATGACCATCTTTTGAAAATGGGAAACCCACAGCTAAAATACAGGGCTGCTTTCATCCTTGAGCTGCTCCCTGGGCTCTGCCAAGGGGATCCTGATCCAGACCAAAATTAACGAGTTACCAAAAAATGAGGGAACAGCTTCGCTGTTTTCAGTGTAAAAATTGAGGATACTTAATACTTCAAACTTTTTAGGTGCAGCCAAAAGCACAGGTTACTTCTGTAAATTACAGGTCTATGAAAATAGTCAGCAGTTAGTACCTGTTACTGAGGATGGGTAACTTAACTCTAGCTCTTAGTAAATCTACTAAGGAAATAATGGAAATTGAGATTTTAAACCAAAACCATCTCCCCACACAGCTTCCCACACACCTCCTCCTGTTAGTTATTCTGAGAAGTGCTCATGGCTTGTTATGGAGCATCTTGGTATGACTGTTCACATACAAAACAGAAGCTTTTAAGAATCTTCAATGTCTAAGGGTGCAGAAACCAGTGCTTTAAAATACTCCTATAGTGATGCTATAAGTTTATTCAGCTACAGTAAATGATATCTTTTTCCTTACATCAACACAAACACTGTCCCAAGAAAGTTTAGTTTTCAGTCAGCTGCTCATTAGGAAAAGTTCCTACCACTTATGGCTAAAAAGATAAATGCAAGAGAATTAACTAAGCAAAACCATCTCGAATTCTCACCAAAACACAGTCTCTCATTTTCCTGACTGCTGCTATTTCTGATCCCAGTAAACAGCAATAAAACTGGAGAAAAGCTGCCAGCTTCCTGCCACTAATCCTGGCAAACTGAAGGTGAGGGAGAAACTCCCAAGTAAGGGCAGGATGAAGAATGCCAAGCACTGCCTTACTTATGTAGGAAAGAGGCTGGAATGTGGGAAGACGGCTTGGAGGAACACTTCTTACTTCCAAGGGTCTGATGGCAAAAGTTTGACTTATCACCCACAGCCAAACATCTCTGAGAAAGATCACTGGACTATCAGCAGAATTCAGGCTCAGATCTCACAACTTCCTTCCTTCTTCCAAAGCAGAGGATGAGAGGTGGACTCCCATCTATCCCCTGGAGCTCCAAGCTGGATTGAGCAGCCTGACATAAGAGACATTAAATGACAAAGAGCCTTCTGAACCCCCAAAGTTCTGTCGGCAACGGAGTCACACAAAGTAAAGGACCTCAATAATGGCTTAATGGATTTCCATTTTTTCCCTCTTTAAAAGCAATCCTGAGTAATTTAGTAGCATTTTATATCTGAAGCATTAATTTATCAGCTGGGGTTTAACAGTCACAGCATCACAGCACAGTTAGGCTCGAACACTGAAACTCTAATGGATGTATTAACCAGTTCCTTTAAGGGAAGTAACAGAGCTCTGCTTAGAACAGCTGCTTAATGCTATTAGAAAATTAAGTGGTAATTTATAGAACAGACTCAAGCTGGCTGGGTTGAGATCCCCTCTACTGATTGCTGATCCAGAAAGTAAAACAAGCTCAACAGAAGCAAGCCTCAAACCTCCAATATTTCAGGACCGCAGAACATTTAACTGGCTTTGGATGTTGAACACCTGAATTTCTTGTGCTGAATTTTATAGCTCTTCACTCTACTGAGCTGTATAAGAGTATGCATGGAAACAAAATAAAACAGGAGAGATGATTTTTATCTTTGGTAAAACGAGATTTTAACTTGTTAACAATTTCTCCCAGCTTTCAGTGAGAAGAATGAACTCTAGGTACACTGACATCCATTAGTTCTTTGAGGTTTCCTTAAGCATTTTCTGGAAGATAAGGTGGGAAAAATTCAAGGTAAGGTAGAGAACACAGTGCTTTTCTTTTTACTTATTTGAACTATAATTGACCAAAAGATTAGCAGGAGAACTTACACACTGCACCTGCATGTACCTGATGGTCGAGTGCTTGACCAGTTTTAAGGAATGTGACACTTCACTTAGGGCTCTGAAGCACAAAACCATCAGGTGCTGAAAGCTTTATTACCACGGTGGAAACAAAAACTGCCTGTTCTGCAACAGCGAGGGAAATTGCTCTTTGAAAAAGAGCAGGCAGAACAGTTTTAGACAATCTAGTTATGACTTAAAGAGCCACTATACCCCAGATCTTCCATCACCTCGACTGAATTTCTTCTTCCAGGTCTATGAAAGGTACTACTTTTTAAATTCTTTTAGACCCTTTGCCCAGGCTGTCCATCATAGCAGCTTGTGTGGTTTTTTTGGTATAAAGACTGAGTATTCTCCAGCTGGAGGAACTGTAGAGAAAACCTGCCAGATGTGTTATTTCCAACACAAAGATTCCAAACAACTCTTTATTTTCCTGTTTGGAAAAGTCTATCAGACAAAAGAGGATGTTTTTCTGCCTGCTCAGATGCTCTTGTCCAACGTGAGACACACTTGAGTGAAAAAAAAGAAATGGTGAGCCTTCCAACCAAGCTCTGCTTTCCCTGACCCTCCAAGCAGACACATAGCAATGGAAATGCTGACTTCACATGCAAATCCCATCACTGGGACAGTGGTTGGAGGGTAGATTGATCTGAGTATTGATGCAATCAGCCACTCACCATTTTCCTAGCCATGGGCTCAGTTGTTTCAATCGCGCTTTCCCAAAGTCAAAGGATGAAAATGTTGCATGAAGTTCTAACCCCGGGGACTGGTGGTTTTATGTTTCACTAGTTGACTTCAGGCATGGCCCACTGAGGGTTTTTTTTTAATTCAGGAACACGGCTGTGCACACATCTCAGCTGCAAACATTAACTCTGTCAGGATCTGGCAAGCCCCAGCTGTGGATGAGCCCTATGGAATCTATTCAGATGTCTCCCATCATAACACATCAGCACCCCAGAAAGTTGTGTTGAAATTACAGCCTGATGATGCAACAGCACGAGAGAGCCAGAAACATACCTCATTCTCATATCCTTACTTTGGACATCTTACAACAAAAATAAATCACTGAGAGCCCAAACGAGCTCCTAACCAGACTATGCCTCAATCATGCTGGAGGCTGCCTCTCCCTGCACAATTTCCAGGGAATTACTGGGACCAGTACTACCTGGATTTGTTTTATGAGGCTGGGAACATTCTGAGAATATTTCACTGAGAGTTTCTGTATCTGATTGTAGTACCTGTTTGAGGAGGAAAACAGGTCAAGCAAACAGCACAAAATGGATTCACGGCTGTCAAGGCTCTGTGGCAACTCTAAAGCCTGGACAGCAAAAAGAAAGGGAGCAAATTCAGTCATAAAATTGCATTAGAGGTTATCTGTATTTTCATAATTATACCTGTCAATTAAGGGATGTGACTCTTAAACCAGAGAGGAAGGAATAGTAAGAAGAGTTCTCTGCTTTGAATTGTTCCCAAAGTTAATTCACTACAGAAAGTATCCTAACAAATATTACCAAGCACATGATTTTAAGTTGCAGAGGGGACCAACTATCCATTCAAACACAGGAGAGAAAAATGAAAGCACGAAAGTATCTGCAGACAAGAGGCCAAGAATCTCAATATGCAAACTAAGCCCCAGTTTCATCTTTCTGCGATATGAGCATTTGAAATCTGGCTCAAGTTAAAGATGTTCCCATCCTGATGCACTCCAGCAGATTGTACCACTCCAGCATGTTCAGCCTGTCTGCATCTTTAGTTTGTACTTTACATGACATGTGGTGTATTCTGCAGCTTAATGACTATTTTAATCCTCTGCATCAGTGAAGAACGCCATCCTGGAGATATAGTCTGGGAGATGGGTGCTGCTCAGAGATGGAGCTGAAGAGCCACTCCAAAGCACGGAATTCATTCCAAGGCAAATATTACAAACCAAAAAACCTCTGCTTTGCTCAATTTGGAGTATTTAAAGCTCCATCCGCTGTTATGGCCTGAGAAGCAGCCTAGAGCAGGACAGCAGCACCCTCTTAAAAACAACAAATGAAGGACTCTAAACGGCAAAGCATCTCAAAATCAACACGAAGGGAGGAGCTGCTCAAAGTTTAGCACATTAAACTCATCTCAGACAGTTAATGTTGCTGCCAGCTGTGGCTCAATGTTTGTCATGCCCTCAGTTATAAGATTAAAATCCATGTAAGAATCACAGCCTATTAAATAACAGAAAATTATGAGCAATGCTATCAGCCACTTACATAATGGGGAAAAACGATGCAACTTTTTGCAAAAATCTTTAAAAACATGAAGCTCAAAAAGCCAAATTGAAATCAAGGACAGCAAAGCAAATGAAGTAAAGTCATCTTTGCTTTTGCTTGGAGCAAAAGGCCATGTAGGGTCTTGGAAAACAGTGCTCCTCATGTCTCTGCTACAGCATAGATGAAATCTGTAGGTGTCTCCATAATATACTTGTCTGAAGCGCCCAGTTTAACTGTTTGCACCAGCACAAAGTATGACAGTGGCCATTTCAGACCAGCAATGTGCCTGAAATCCATCAGCATCTCTTACAAAAGGACTACAATGCTGCATTCTGCTGGGGCCCTACAGTGAAAGGGGGCATTAACATGCGGTAGATGCTCTGGGCAAAGCCTTCCATACGGTTATACTTTGAAAAGTATTCTCCTCATCACACTAATTCCCATGTGAAGCCACTTGCAAAAGCCTGCTCAGTATAATTGAGCGCAACAAATCCACCCAAACCTTGGAATTTCAGCCTCAACTTCAAAATGCCTTTTGTCTGCGCTGCGGATTTTCCATCTAAGCAAATTTGAAAGATTTTCTGCTGTTTAACAGCCCTGCTACAGGAGGAATGCAGCTCTTCTAGTTCACCCTCCTGGGAGCCAGGATGCTGAGGGAAGGGTGAGCAGGGAGAGAAGGCAAAAGGATGTCGAGATGATCAGCTGATGGACGTTTATTTATGTCTTTTAACGTGAAGATGAAAGGATTTAAAATGAAGGATTAATTAAAAGCCCTTTGCATAAAACACAGCACTATGGATTCAAATGCAGATAATAGATTTCAGCTCTTGTGATTAGTGAGTTGTTATTCACAAACTCCAATACACCTGTACATCCATACCATGAAAAACAAGATCATAAGCACGTAGCCAGAAGGAGAGGGGCTGAAGCAACTGCCAAGCTGTGATCCAGCCCTCAAAGCCAGGTGTGGATAACAGGAATAAAGCAGTGCAAATCCTTCCACTGCATCCAGCCTGTGCTCTGTCAGGCCATTCATCTCTGCCTCTGGGATTGGGAAATTGCTTCCGAGAAAGCGGCTGTGCCCTAAACACAACATCCACATACTGACTGGCTTTGTTGCAGGGCAAGTATTGATGCAATTTGAACAAGATGGCATTTATCAGGAGTGACAGGGGCAGGAACACGGTTTTTTCCCCTGTTTTTAAAGCCTCCAGTGAGCCTCCTGCTGTGACATGATGCTCTGTCCCAAGCCCAAGCTTCACACCCACAGGAGCACCATAACTTCATGTCATGACCTCATCAAGTCTGGCTCTTGCCCAGGTAAGCCACAGCATCATGTCCATTTGCATCCAAAGGCTGAGCTCTAAAACACCAATACCCTGCAAACACAAAATCCCAATTTTTTGGCCAGCTACCAAGGAAAAAACCTCCTCCACTGCCTGACATTTCCAGTGCTGAGGCTGAGGCTCCACTTAAAGCCCCTGAGAGTGAAGCGGTTATTGAAACCTGCAACTCCAACTACTCAGAGGCACTTAAATCTTCCTCCCAGTCCAAACGGAGCTGGGAGCATTCTGCTCCATTCAGGAGGAATAACCGGTTTCCACGATAATGTGCCCCCTCCCCAGTTCCTCAGCCTCCCTCTTCCTGGCAGGCAGCACATTTCAGGCCACACTCAAGCACTGCCCTACTTCAGAATTCCTCTCTGACCCAGCCTGGTAACACAGGCTCTGTGCTCTGCTGGATCCTGACACCATTTCACTCTTCAGGGTTTCCAAAGGCGTTTGTGATCTCGCGGCAACACGACACAACCATCAAACTCAATTCCTTCAGCGAGGGCTTTGATAAATTATGCAGGAGAAGCCTCCTGTCCAAACACCAATACACTCCCTGGGAACTCCCACCACGGGTTTGAACCAACATTTTGCATTTAATCTTTTGAGAGGAATACTCAGCAGATCAAAGCAAATCTGCCCCTCTCTATTTCAGGCCACAATTACTGTAAGACGACCAGCGTCCAACGTCAACTAGAGCTTGGTATTAGTGAATTATCCTAATTCATGCGGATTCCTCAAAGACCAGTTTTGGCAAGTTACTAGTCCTGATATGAATGGGAGAAGATTAAACCCCAGTAAAAAACCCTACTAAATTTAGACCTGGCAATGTGTCATGCCAAATCCAGAACCATATAGGGAATTTGGTGGAAGGCTTTATGCTGGAGGGTACCACTGTGTAAGCAGAGAGCAGCTTCTGTTGTGAATATGGAATCCAAATCCGCTTGGAATCTAACATGAGTGCACAATATTTATTGTAACAGATGGTATTGCTAAGATTTTTCTTTTTGTCGCTGTCATTTCACACTATGCAATGACATCATAACTAGTGGGATTCATCAACCCAAAATCCAAAAGGAAAGGGACAAAGCTTTTGGCAGGGAGCTGGAGCTAAAAATAACATAAGAGCCTTTAAAGAAAAGCCCAAAGATTAAAAATGCAAATGTTTGGCTTTTGATTTAAGCATTTCAGTGCTGAAATTAGCACAGGGTAACTCCTGGAAAATACCAAGTAGTTTACTAAACCTCTGTTTCATCTCTGCAACAACATCATCGTCAGATGATTTTTGAGCTCTCCTCACTGGCTGCTTTTCGAGCTTTGAGGTGGCAGGTTAAAGAACCCAGGTACAACATCTACATGAGAAAATACAAGCCCCTGCTACAGTAGAGAGTTAACAGAATAATAAAAGTCACTCTTAATGGAAGAACTGAAGAAACCTAATCCCCTGACCCACATCTCAGAACATCTCAGACATTTGAAAACATATCCTAAGCAGAAAATGTTGGAGGCAAAGAGACCTGAATGAGTAAGAGAACTTTCAAGGTTAAACACTGCTTTCATTTAAACATGAAGCCATCAGTAAGAAGTTGATAATTAGTTACTCTTAAATGGAAACTCTGCTGAGTATCAAGGCACAGTCACAGCCAAGTGGAAGCAAGGTCCCAGCCAGCCCTGTGCGCCTGTGCGTGTCTGCCTGTGCCCGTCCTTGACCTGGATCAAAGTACACTTCGCTCTGCTGTGATTTTGTTAGAGAGAAGCTTACTGTATGAAATTACTTAAATGCATCCCTGTCATGGAGCCAGGGCCTGGGATCTGAGTGCTGAGGCATGTTTATCATCCCCTGTGCACCTCGGCACCGTCCCACTGCCAGGAGGGGAACCAGAACACTGCGACGGACGACTCAGGGCCTCACCACAACCACGAAAGAAGGAGCATCTCCCACCCTCTGTGAGTTTTGTTGAGGCTTTTTGGGCTGGCAATTGTAATGGCTGGCAATTTTAATGCCTTTCATGCCTGGTGGCTTGACAAACTTGAGCTCAAAGTCATCATTTCATAATGATTTTCCGTTAGTCTCAAACACAGCGAAGCCATCCAAGCCAAACTATTATTGATTCATCTCCTCCATAAGCTTCTCTGAAGCTCACACACTGCATGGAATAACAACTTCAGACCCTGCTTCATCACTGAAGGCCTTGTCTAGCCACAGCAACCTGCCACACTGCTCACCTGTGCAGGAAATCCTGTACTTGAAATAATGCCGAAACTTTCGAAGGTTCAGAAGAGGAATCCCCTGGAAAAGCACTCGCAGACAAGATTAGACTAAACTCTGTAGGCAGACACTGATCTGCAGGTTGAGAGCTAAGAATTCCCCCAAACCACTGCTCAAAATGCACAGCCCAACGTAGTCACCTTGAGAAAAAAATCAGTAGGGGAAAAACCAGCTCAAGTGAAGGCACTGCCAGCACACCAACCCCACAGTGACCCAGCTGCACCACCTCATGCACCACCAGGCCAGTCTGGCCAGGACAGATCAAGCCTTGATCTCCAAATCAGATGAACACATACACATGTCCACTCAGGAACCAGCTCTGCCTGGAACAGACAACAAAAGGCTTTCTGGACCATGCCTCACCCATCAGTCCTCTCCCGCAGGAAACACAGAGCAAACATGTGATTTGACTTCCCATTGTCACCAGTGAAAACGGAAAGTGAAATAAAACATCAAATGCCACAGAGCGCAGCAACATTTGACTGTGCACAGTGGTCAAGAGCGATGAGGAGGCCACCAAAGACTCAAACCAAAATGAAGGTCTGCAATGTATTGATTTATACACAAGCACGATCTCAACAGAAAACATGACAACAAAAAGTTATAACTCAATTTAATACATATACGGGTTGAACTCTCAAGAATAAGGAACACATTCTTTTCCCCCCTGGCTGTGTACAAACCATCCCTGTAATGGGCTGGCAAATGAACCACTTCCAAATGAAGAGCTGTAAGCAGCTTAGCCACGTGCCCTCCTGGTCAGGTGGACCCCTCATTACATAAAGGTTGTGCTCTAGAGAGATTAGTTTAACACCATTTGCAGAACATTGATGTTTTGATCATTCACCTACAGTTGAAATTAAAAACAACAAATGCATGTGAGGATGAAATCTTGCATTTTAAACATCAACTCAGACTGTGGGGAAAGGATGGGAACTTACGGACATTTAAAAGCCAGGCTAGAAGTGGATTTGACTTTGTCTTCTTCAGTACGTGGGTTTTCCATGTTCTCACATGAGATAGTAGAGCTTAGAGAACATGCAGGCAGAAATATATATTTAACTCCAACTGAGAAGGCAGATGGGGGTGAAGGTAGTAAATCTAGTTCTGAGCAAGTTAAAAAAAAAAAAAGTGTTATCCACATGCTAGATCTCCATGTGAAATGTGTGTATATATATCCCATGTCTGCATGTTTGTATATATACATATATATGTACATATATCCCTCTTACAGCTGCAGAAATTCATAAATTAAAAGAACTCAAATCTAACATTAAGAAATTACTCTTAAAAAAAAACCACAAACCCAGCCAAATTATTTCTCCTCAGAAGCACTTTTCCTTGTGCACTCTCTGGTGAGTGAGGGTTCACTTCTTTTTTCCCGCTATAGCACCCAATCTCAAGCACCACTTGCCCTGTATGAGTAACACTATTAACATGCTAAAGTTGCCTTTACCCTGTTGTATCTGATGATGAGCCATTAGCCCTCCCAAACCAGAAGGAAAAAAGTAAGTAATTTTGGTTAATCCACAATAAAGAGAAACCTGACAATTTACTCCACTCATATATTCTTTCTTGCTCACTCTATTGTAAGCATACAATAAATAAATAAATAAATACATGGAAAAGTTACTCTGAGCCTTTGCACAGTGCTGTCAATCCATTTCCTCTCCCCACAAACCTGAGACTTCCTGGTACCTACAGCATAAAGCTGAAAATATCAAAATGGTGCTTACAAAATTAGATAATTAATGTACAGACAGAGCCCTAAGGACTCCATTTAAGATAAGCAGCAGGTAAAACCCGTGGTAGGAGATGCCATTTGCTTGTGATGAACTCACTGCAGGCAGAGAAAGCAGAACATGTCCATCATGGGTGCAAACAATTGGGGTGGGGGGAAAAGGAGCAGTGTTGTGAGTTCAAGTACAGCTCTGAATCAGGAGCCTCCTCAGAAGGGTTTCTAGGCCATTGTGAGTATTTGAAGTGTTCCAATTAAAAGTGAGCATCATCTTAAATTAGCCCCGTGTTTCAGAGGTGCCGACTGCCTGAACTAGAAATCAATGGCACCAAGTTTTACTGCACAGGAGAAGCACAAGAGCAAGAGTCTGAGGGATTATGTCAACTCAGGAAGCCTGAGGAGTTAATGAGCTGAGTCTGAAATGCCCAAGTGGAGAAACAGAGGGAAAGGCTCTGCGTTCTAACAAGGAATAGCTGGGGATGCTGTATTTCACTTCTCTTTTCAACTGAGGAACAAGGCTCTGGTTTAAGTACATGTGTAGAAGCAGATGCTGCAGTCAAAGTGACTTACATTTCCAAGACTGAATTCAGGGAAAAGCAACAGAAGTTTTACAAGTCACATCTAGAGAGAAGCACAAGTGATCCAGAGCACACGGATGGTGCACACAGATCCCTGCACTCCCAGAGCTGGAGGAGTTCAGTGTGTAATTATAATACAGCTAAAGCCACCTACAGAACAGGCTTTGAATAACTCAGGTGATGCAACAACCACATTAACAGAAAAGTCATTCAATCCCTGGTAGAGATATTAATGCCTAAATAAGAGGGGTGATAATGATTTCACAGGTGAAACAAGGAGAGCTGAAGGCCCCCTCCGAAGAGCAGAGCTTACCTTCCTGTGGCATCCTACAACGCAGCAGAAATTCCAGAGCCTCTCTGCAGTATCAGATTTGCTTTATTTCCACATCTCTGCCTCAGAGAAGCTTTTGTTGAATATAATCACCTTCAAAGGAAAGCGTATTTCCTAACCCTGGGAAGTGAAGCTTTAGGAGCTGAAAGCAAACTAAAGGCCATGGGCTCAAGACTGGAATTTTCATGAGTTATTTCTACTCAGGACTCAAACACCAAGTGGAAATTTCCCTAGGTGGAGTTCTTTGTTCGATGCAGCAGGCAATTAGGAGTCCCCAAGGTCTGCAGAGACGGCACAAGGCTGATATTTTTGTTGGAGAGAATTTAAGCAATACGAGACAAAAATAATAACTTGAAATTCTGCTGCAAAACACACCCTTGTTTTTTGTCTCACCCCAAATCCTGGTGATTTCAAACAGGCAGGTAACAGATGTAAGCATTCAGAAGAGGTTTGGAAAAAGACCAAACGTGATTAAAAAAGGCAATAGCGAGTCTGCATTGCCTCAGATTTGATTACACGAAAAGGTCAAGTGATAAAAAAGAAACTTTGCATCTCTAAAGGCCTTGAGGGCACAGCAGAAGTAGTTTATCACTGGAATACAGATCAAATTAGGATAGATTTATTTCCTTTTTCCAGTTGGCATCAGTGTCCTATTTGAGGTTCTTTGGGATTTCACAAGCAAAACAAGCAAAATTCAGGCACACACTAAAGTAAAACATTAATTGCTGGGATCCACAGTTTCTCTAAGCTCTTCTATTCCAACTCATTTGGAAGAGAGACTGTCAGAGGTTATCTGCCGTCCACACACGAGGATCTGGAAGGGGAGACTGACTGTCACCAGGAACAGCCCTTGGGAACGCCCTTTTCAAGGCTTCAGATACCAACCATTTAAAAGAAAAAATAAACTGCCACTCCCCTTGCTCTGTACAGGACAGAAGGAAAAACAAATTGTAGTTGATAAGAAGATTAGTGGGTGTTCCAGGGACAGGGAGATAATCAAGAGACAGAAAATCTACCTAATGGGACTGTGCCAATGCAACTGAACTGCAGACATTGCTTCCCTTAACTTTCCAACGGCAGCTCGATTATTGAAAAAGATCAATTTCTTGCATACTTTTCTCACATTATCTGATAAAATCCAGTAAGGAAAACCCAAAAACAGGAAGTATTTTGCTTCCTAAGCTCTGCATCGAGAGAGATTCTTGAGAAAAGCTCTCTCTCAAGAGCTGCAGTCCCCCAGTCCCCCACCGGCAAAACAATGGGAGAGGATGCAGCAAAAATAAGGATTAGAATGCCACAGTTGACATTTTGTGCCAGCAGACGAAGGTGGATTCTGTGCCTTCCAAGGATGCAAACTGCATTACAGGAATGGTTTCATTTTAATCCTTTTCCAAAAGGTCAATGTCCCCGTTCTCCGGGGCTGGGGGGGCCGAGGTGAGACACTGCTGCTCTCCCTCTGTGCCAAACCCTGGCACTGTCAAACCCTGGGATCTGCTTCATCACACGGACACCAGGCTTTGGAATAAAACCACAGATAATGTATTTTCCGAGCTGGTATCTCGTAGCACATGTCCATAAGCAGTGGATTCCAGAGGGATGTGCATGGCAGCTGAATTTGCCTCGAGTGTAAGGGAGGAAGTGACCTACAGCTGGAGGAGTTTCCAAACAGGTGGAAGGGATTGGATGTGACACCAGCAGCCAGGACCGTCCCCACCACCAAGGCAATGCTAAGGAAGCTGAGCTGGGATGAGCTCCACACCCTCGGAGCAGCTCCACCACCCTTCCTACCAGGGAACCTCTGCACAAGTTCTTCCACAGTTATCACCATGTTCCCTCAATTTACAGGAATTTAACACAAGGATTGGTGCAAAGTAGGAGGAATACTGTTCCTCAGTAGCAACCAAACAAGTAGAAACCATGGACTACACCAACTCCACACAGCACATATTAAAAATATCCAAAACTAGCTTAGCGCCTGTTAGGACTTATCGCCAGCTCGGGGCTTTGGATTTTTGCACCACACTACGGTACATGTTCTGCTTAACCAAGCTTGCCAAAATTTACTGTAAACTCTCAAATCAAGCCATTCACAAGCAGCCATAAGCCTGTTCTTTTTCCCTGCTTAAACAACCCAGAACTTACACAAGACAGATGCAGCTGTTTTGCATTTCCAAACAACACCAAGGCGTAGATTATTAATCCCTATTTACGTGTCTGGAGCTCAGCACGTACTTTGCTCCTTGTTTTGATGCTTCCCTCTAATACACAGGTTATAGCATGAAGTTTTTAAACTAGAAAGATTTTCCCCTACTAATCTTGTTGTTCAGAGAGATGAGTTTCACGAGCTTTTGGTTTTAGGGACAAACCTGGAATTTCCCCCCTGCAATTACTTTCATATATACAAATGCAGTATATATTTCACATATACAAAAGTAATATATATATTTTCAGATTTGTATATGTGTTTATGTATGCATATGGGTGTGCGTATGTCTATATATAGCTATATATAACCATCTAAGCCTTTTCTATGTGAAATGCACAACCTTCACACTTGGTTGAAGCGTCTTCCCCGAAAGCCAAGGCACCAGTTCCAACCCGAAGATTTACTCGGAATCCATCAACAAACAAATGGATCCGTTTAACCGAGGCTTTTCTCCATGACATTGCCTTTTAACACTCTTCCAGACTCATCTGAAGCTCGGCGCTCCTGCGCCCGTGCCAAGAATGCCGAGGTCACTTCCCAAAAAACACCCAGCCCCGAGCATCCTGGTGAGACGGAGCTCCCGGCCAGGTGAGAGGCCCGAGGGATGCGGCCTTTCCGAAAGCACGGGGAAAACGTGAACCCTCCGCTGCGGGATGGACTCGGGGAGGCCGGACAAGGTGCAGGGGGTTCCGCACCCGCCGAGACACCCCGAACCCAGCTTATCTCCCGCCGGCGCAGCAGGTACCCCCGGGGGAGGCCCCGCCGCCCGCACACACGCCCCGACAGCCCGCACACACCTCGATGTATCCGGCGAGCGCGGCCGCGGGCCCGAGGAGCGCCAGGAGCAGCAGAACCGCAGAGCCCATCGCCGCCGCCATCACCCGCCACCGCCCGAGAGCGACTGCGGCCGCAGCGCCCCCGCGGGGCCCCGCCTCGCCACGCCACGCCCCCCCGCGCCGGCTGACAGCCACGCCAGCCAATCGCCGTGCAGCGCTGCGGAAAGGCCCCGCCCTCCAAGGGGTAAAGGGGTGGGGCGGGACCCCGCCCCGGCGCCGCTGGCAGCCAATGGGAGGCGGTTAGGAGAGGGCGGGGCCGCCCCCCGGCGGTAAATGGCGGCCGGGGCTGAGGGGAGGCCTGAGGGGGAGTTCCGCGGGCTGTGACCGTGCTGTGCCACCGCCCGTACCCCGCCTTTGTCACCCCGGGCTGCCACAGACATTAACCCGGAAAGGCCATGGGCTGTATGGGGGTCTATGAACAGAACATTTTCCAGCACTGCGGTAAGCAAGGGGTTCTGGGGTAAGAAAAGCCAAGGGAGGCGTTTTCCTCATCTAGAAAGGAAACAACAGGGTTTCCCACTCACAGAACGGTCTCTGGTTCCTTAAAGCCCTTGACCCATGGTGTGAGCAGCCAGTTCCCAGCCCTTACTTCACAATAAAACTCGATATACTTGTGCCGTTATATATATATATATATAAATTCTTAAAATACAACTATTGAATAATAATCATCAATTTCTTCATCCTGCTGCCAACACTGGATGCTCATCAGGCACTGCTTGGAAGAGAAGACAACAGACGTGCTGCCAACCTCTGTAAGCACAGCAAAACATAAACTTTAATTAACCAACAGGCAGATACTTAATTCAGTATTTAATTAAACAACAACACATCACATTCATCATCTCCAGTTTGTGCAGCTGTGGGTGTGAAACAGCCCTGCCTTTCCTTTCAACCAGAGCACGTCACTGGTTGCTTCCAGTGCAGATGTTCTGCCACTGTTGGTGCCACTATTTAACGACACGTTTCTGGCTTAAAAACCAAGGGGGTTTTATGCCAAATTTGTTTTGTGGCTATTTGAATTTCAGCACATTACTTAGAAATTTAAAATAATCAAGCCTTTCAGGAACAAAGCAGAGCTACCAACAGAAGCTGCTGATACCACAGTCCTTCCACATTGGTGCAGAACATTTATTAGCCCCCTTTTAGTACTTTATTTAGTTTTCCCCATAGAAATGTACATCAGTCAGAAGATGCAACTGCTAAAAGATCTCACTGACTTGAAGAACATGACACCTTGAAAAATCTGATGTAAACCAATATATTGTAGGGGGTTTTTTAAATCACTAATAAACAGTGAACCCATTAGAATTAAGTTAGAAAAGCAGTATAATAGAATCACACAGTGGTTTGGTTTGGAAAAGCTCATCTTGTTCCACCCTGTTGCTGGCAGGGACACCTTCCACCAGACCAAGATAGACTATCCTATAGATTCTATGGATTTGCTTTCCTTTTTGTATGAAGATATGTGAGGTGCTCTTATAGGATGGAAAAAGACCATAGTACAAAATGTCACATAGTTATGAAACCTTTCCATTCACAGCTTCCATGTTCTTCAGTGTCTCTTCCAAGTGCTATTTTCTGAAATAGGAATATCGCTGAAATGTTGCAGATGGGATAAATCTATGATAGATCAATAAGACCAGTTTTAATTAAAACAGCTGACCAGTCCACGGGTCACTTATTATAGTCTCTTTCTCACACTATTTGAAAACTCTTAAATCTCTTTTACTGCAGTCCTCTGGCATATTTAATTTCCTTTTCCACTTGGCCAAATTCAGTTGAAAAATGAAGTAAGTTGTGTTTGAAAACTGACACATTTAATGTAAATATTTTATTGTGTAAAATAAATACGTGAGTAAATAACAAGACATTCTGAGTTAGGCTTTTCCCTTGTTTGAGAAAAGGAGGGATTTTTCTTCCTTCCCAGGTAAAAATGCACAAGTTCTTTATAAATCTTTGGATAGCAGCTTTCATTGGAGGTTGAATTTATATAGTATTTAAAGTGCTATATAAATTAATATACTTTTAGTATTTACATAGTGCTTGGTGAGTATTAATTCACGTTCACAACCCTGAGACAGCCCTGATTCCAAGTGTTATCCTATAACACATTCCCCTTCATACAGAGATCAGTCCTCCCAGGACAAAAAGGCCCCAGAAAAAAAAGGTTTAAGCCATCAGATCTTGTTCATTCCTTGGTGATGCAACTAAATTCATATGACTGCAGGATGGAAGGGAGGGACACGGAGATAAGATCCTCCAGCAAGATGCAAATGGCATTCCAGCAGCTGGGAAAAAAATACCCAAAGGCTTTCAGCATGGAAAGGATTTGGAAAAGACTGTTTTCAGATGACTGCTGTCAACATGGAAGAAGGGGTTACTGCAGGTGTGTTGGCACTCTCAGTGATTGTGGTTAATTCAGTGTACAGATCTCTTCCAGGTGAGCACTGGTACTTGGCTGTTGCCTGTGACAACAGCACCAGTTTGAATCAATGCTGCAGCATTCCCCAGAACACCTTTCCTACTGTTAACCTTCCAAGAATCCCATTTTACATGCTTGTTCCCAGGGCTCTCAGTGCCACTGCCAGGACATCAGTGCTAACAAAGCACTAAGAATCTCCCCCTCACCTTTGGCTGCTACTGTTTATTCTGTAAGAAATTCTCAAGTGAACATCTCTGCCTGTTAGCACTTGCAAGACCACGACTGTGTAAACAGAAAGAGCATATTTATGACTGCAAAAATGTGCTCTGAGAGGATAATGTTAAACTCTAGATAAAAGGAGCAAACAGAAGTCATAGAGAAATGTATCTGGTATACCATTAAAATCTCTGGGAGCAGCAACTTTAGCAAACTGGTGAGATCCTGCCAGTACCTGGAGAACAAGTTCAGAGAAGTAAGAAAGTCTTCAAATAGTCTCCCCATTCTCTTAAACTCCACAAAAAAAAATCATAAAATCAACCTAGCCTGTGAATTGTAATATTATACAGCTCTTTTAATTAAAAATCTTCACTGAAGATTTAAATGGAGGATCCTATCATTTGTATTAGCTCTGTGTGCCAGTATGTGCAAGGAAGAGCTGGCAGAGGTAAAGTTCAGTCAGTCTGGGTTTTAGGAGGTAGAATGCAAACTGAAGTTAGAAAACTACTACAGCATGTGGTGGCATTTAGTAAAGAACTCCTTTTTACTTACTATTGGAGTATTGCAGTCATACAATATTATTACTGCTGAACACAATTCAGTAACATAAGAAATACTAAACAGTGCTTCTAGAAAAAATACAGTGCACAACTTGCACAAATTATATACAATTAACTGCCCCAACTCTTGGACAAGACCTCTGCCTGTCACCAGGGCTGCGTGAGGGGCAGAAAGCAGCGCAAAACTGTTATTAGCCAACTAAAACGTGATCAATATCCAGCTATGTAAGTGCCTGTGGAAATAATACTTCTCCAAATCCAGAAATAACATCAGAAGGTTGCCAATGTGCTCTGGAATTGGACATCTATATTTGGCTGCAACATTTCTGTGTGGAAGTCTAGGGCTCCTGCAGTTTTGCAGCTCAGCCTTCCATCTGTGACTCGAAGGACAACATGCTGGGGACAAGATGTAGGAAGTTCAGCAGCAGTGAGATGGAGGAACCTGCAGGAGAATCTGGCTTTAAGATACACAGAGAGGAGGATGTTCCATAGAAAGGGTAACAAAAAAGGCACAGAGAGCTTCCAGGCCTCGAGAGATAACACTAGGCAGACAGGAGCTTAGAAACAGAAAGGTGATTTCTGCAGAAATACAGGGAAGTTTCGGAAAGTGAAAGGCTGGAAAATAAATAAGAACAGATGCATTCCAAGTGGAGTCATACTATGAAAGCAGGGATGAAATAATGATTGCAGGAATAATTGCAGGTGTGAGGAAAAGCAGCACAGGAATCTGTGAAAAGCAAGTGACACAGTAAATCATGGTGGACAACAAGCCTTTCTGTTTCTGCTCAAAAGTGTCTTCAAAAAGGCTTGGCAGGGAAGGGAGAAAATCTGCCCTTCATTGTATCTATGAACCCTTAACTCTGTGGCCATTTTCCCACTGCTCTGTTCCATGCCTGAAACAGTGCCATTAATTTGGCTTCCACACAGGTGTGCTGAGATGTTTCAAGTGGGCAGGTGTGAAGAGCTGTTTGTGTTCATCTCTAACAGCACAACCCTTGTCTATAACACGTAACACACTGCTAAGGAAACAATCCTGGCATTAATCCCCATTCCCCTGGAACTACAAACTTCAAAATAACCCTTCAGTTAGGTTTGGAGATACTGTTGCTTTGCTGAAGCACCAGCACAGGGAAAAGGTGGCATTGCACTGGAAAATGAAAAATACATCAATCCAGGATGCCTAAGGTCAGCACAACAAGAGCATGGCTGCTAAAGCAAGCTGCTGCTCCTTCAACACTGCACATGAATCTCAGCAGCCAGAAAACATGCCAAAGTCTATGATTTCCTCTCATTTCTAGATGGAGGGCAAAACCAGTGATCATGGTGAATTTAACTGTTTTTCTGAAGACTACCCAAGGCAAAAGCAGTGCCCTTGTCTCCTAATGAGAGACATAAGGAATCCATTTTGGGATAGAGTTGCACATCTGTAGGATTCACTGTCCAGGAAATGAAATTACCTGTGATATATAATCCAGTAGAGTAATGAGCCCACACTCAGACTGATGATCCCAAATGCAGAAATTGCAGATCCTAACCTCCTTTTTAGCTAATACACAAGCTGGGAATTTATGCTGCTTATTATCTCTCTCCAGATGGATCTGAGGCTTTGGGCACTGGCAGGATCTCAAGGCAGAGCAAAGTCTGATACTTCTCCAAGGAGCTGAACACAAACACTGACCCTGACACAGGGAACTCAAAAAACTGAGGGTCTAAAGGTCTACAAGTAAAGGCACAGTGAAGACACTGGGGGGAGAGACGAAGGAGAGCTGCATTGCAGAAAATATGTAGTAAACTCTCACCCTCTTGCATTGTAATATCTTCCTGCAATGGCATCCTGTCTTCTTTATTTCTTCTAGTCCACCTCTGAAGACTGAAGTGACATTTAATCTCTGAAGATGGAAAGATCAGTCATTCATGTATCAAGGCAAGCAAACCACTCCAGCTTAAATAAGCTGAGCACCACAGTCGTGGTAGGGAAGCCATCTGAAAGCATAAAGAGAAAAAAAATCCCACAATTAAAAAGAATCCACCAGCAACTGAGCATATTTTCCACAGATACTAGCTCGTTATGGTGCTGAGATTCCTTTTGTTGCCTTTGGATGTTCCTTCCCTCTCCCCTCATCCGCTTGCCTGTCTCATTCTCATTTCAGCAGTGGGAAAGGTTGTTCATTTTATAGAGGTCTTCTATGAAAGATGAAAATTCAAATATGTTATAATTAGCTGCAGTTCCACATAAGTCAGTATTATTGCAGCTTTTATATTAGATCTTAATTTGTCCCACAAATGTATGTGTCAAATATTACAGTAGAATGATTAATGACATCAGACATAATGGAAGGATTAAGCAGTGATGTAGGAGAGTTGCTCGAGAGGAACAATTTTAACTTCTTTTCACTTCTAATTTATTTTTGTCCTCCACTGTAAAAGAAACCTGAAATTGAAAATAAAAATGGCTTGTGTTACTGGCAAGCAAAAGAAGAGATCTGATTCATGATTGAACTCTTCATTCAGTATTCATTGGTAGATTAAAAGCCAAATCAGCTTAACAAATGGCACGACAATGAAAAACATGGAATATAAAAACCTCAGGACTTGTCCTGCTGAATAAACGTGGAATCATTTGCGGCAGCTTTGAAGATAAGTGCAATTCAACAGCAAAAAATCTACCCCTCCCTTCACAATCAGGTCTGATTCAGTGCCTGCTCCATCTGGCATCATGGAGTAACCTGTGCTAACAAGCTCTTTCATGGCACACCAAAGTCACCTTTTATTTCGCCCCATCACTTGTTTGAGTAGTTACTCAGTTTGCAACCAACAGGGTGTGTGAGGAAGGAACTGATGACACAGGAACAGGCAACAGGGAATTTAAAACATCTAGGAGACACATCATGTCTGATAATGCAAATTACTGGGAACTGTACATTTCCATCAGCTGCACAATACCTTTAAGTGCTTATTTTTCTGGTGCACTTAGAAGCAAAATAACTCCAAAATCCTTACTCACTTTAATCCAGTATCAGCACAGAAAGCTGCAGTTGGCATCATTCTATTTAAACAAATATTAAGACATTTCCTGTTACAATCACCATTAGGAGCCTCACAGTTCCCAACCACCCAGTCATTCTTCTTATTTCAACAGAGGAATATTTACTTTACGTGCTGGAAATGCACACCCTGGAGACACGGGAATTGTGCTCCAGGAGCCACAGGGACCCGCAGCTTTGCCCTCCAGCACTGTCACCTTTGGGAAGCAACTGAGGGGCCTTGTCTAACCAGCAGCCTGGTCCTCAACTGAGAGTTAGGGGGAAAAAAAATAATAAAAAAAAAATCAGTGGGATGCTCCTCAAATTCACAGTCACAGGAACTCATACCTGTAAACTGCCTCTACAAGTTTTTTTTTCCAATGCCCCAAATACAGACAGGGCTCTCCAACGCTATTGATTTACAAACTCATTCAAGAGAGAGGCTTCATATTGTGCTCCAGGGTTTTTATAACCTTTGATAGAGAGTTCTTTGAAGGGGCCACAAGAAAATGAGACGTAGCAGCGCTTTGGCAGCTTTTAAACTCCTCCAGCAGCAAGAAGTTGGGATAGAGGTTCTGTAGTTATAAGAAATAGAGAAATACGTGTATTTGAAGTCAGTGTCAGGTGAATAAAGGCAAAGAGCAGCACACAGCTGAAAGGAACTGGGCCATGTGAGGAGAAGATGAATTCCAGTGTCTCCAAGGGAAGGAGTGGGTCGCCTACAACTTCCACCCCAGACCTGTGGCCCGAGGGGAAGCACAGCCCCCTCATTTCTTCTCCTGAATCGCATTTTCTCAGATGAGTCAGCTCCTGAGAGATTATTAAAAAAAAAAACAAAAACCATCCTGTAACTTTCCAACAGTCTTTTCCCATGTCTTGCAAAGGGCTGAATTCAAAGTTGCTCCCTTTATTTTACAACTTTATTTTACTGATTTTCCCTCACACACAGGAAGAGAGAACAGCCTGTGTTCTCCCCTCCCAGCTCACCAAGGCTTGAAGATCCCTTTTCCACCCCAACATTAGACATTTTGCCCTACAATAATGGAAAACACGATTTTGCAGGAGAGCTTCACGCTGATATCAGCATATTCAGCATTTTCTGAAGCAAATTACAAGGATTCCTCCAAGTCTAGGCTTTTCCTTGTCCCAGTCACTTGGTTGACTCCCCAAGGTCTCCACCGAGATGCAGCTCATTGGTTAAGTTATATAAAAGGAGCCTGAAGTAGAGCACTCTATTGAGGTTTGAGTTTTCCCTTTAAAATGCAAATGGGTGGTAGTTAATTCCCTTTTGGGATTTAAGAGCTGAATTTAAAATGGGAAATGATGATACAAAAATACACTTCAGAAAGCATTGCAGTGTGAGTAATGAAACCTTTGCCACGTGAATGCAGATCCTTGGGGTCAGCAGACATCTTCATTTATCTGCATTTTAATAGTTTCCCTCAAAACTGCTTTTGGCTAAATTTTTCCTCAACATATTACCTGGTGCAGTCTCAGTGGACTACAAAGAGGGCAAAATTTGACTGCATTTTCTATTTTTTAAGATCTCCTAGATCAGCACATTTTAATACATCAATATTCCATCGGGTATGATAAATATCTCCCTCTTTTCCCTTCAAAAGTCTAATGAGACCTTTTCCATACTTCCTGAAAATACAGCTGGACCACAGACCCATTTGCCAGCTCCTTTTTTTGACTGGGAAGGCTAAAAAGCAGTCCAAAAAAAGTGTCTGCTTAGCAAAGATGTTAAATCAATATTCACTTACCAACAGCAAAAGGAATGTCTTCCATCTCCCTTTCTTTTTCATAATTACCAGTTTTACTTCTAAGGGGGGGAATAAGCATATATAATTATGTCCTTAGCTCAATTTATGCTTAAACACATGCATAGACACACAGACATACCCTGCAACCTTAGAGGGACCTGTGGGATGCAAGTGCTCTAATCTGCATTTAAAATTCAGAGTGCTCCACTCCTTGCATGATCAGGCCTTAAGTAACTCAACTCCTTCTATTTGTTCTGTCTTCTGGAAAATATATCTTTACATAACCCTTCAGAAGAATCATTTCTATGCACACGGACACTGGCACAAACACATACACCAGTTTCCATAAACCTTATCCCAGCAAAGGATGGAACTGTGTCAGCATGAGAGGAAACCTACAGTTCACAACAGGGAACTGCAGAGTTCCTGGCCTGTGTTTAGAAGGGCCTAAATCTGGGTCTAGATGAAAAACTGGAAGTTATTTGTGTTTGGATACTCTTCCTTTAGCATGTGGGTGAAATGAGAGCAGCCCTGAGTCAGGTGTCTCCCCTGGCCAACACCACGTGCTGATGCAGCATCAACTGGGTCATCCAGCATGAGCACAGGGTAGATCCCTTGGCAGTGTCAGTAATTAAATACCTGCACCGCCTCAAAACTTAAAAAACAAGGACTTACACAAGTCTGATTTCAAGCTTTCCCTCCACCTATACAAGAATATATCAAATAGTCAAATTTTTCCTTTTTGCCCTTCTTTGGTTTCCATGTTTTTCTGCATGTTGTAAACTGTCCAAGGTCTCCAGGCTCTGTTCTATCTTTTTTTTTTCTTACAGGCTGACTGCAGTCAAACCCTAGATCTGAAAGTCCCCACACAACCAACAAAGAGCGTATTTCAGAATGTGAAATTTGAGAAGTCACAATAAGGGCTGTGCAATGATACTGTGATATCACTCCCAGAGCACTGTTACTCCATTGTGAATGAAAACAGCATCTGGCACAGGGCAGGAAATCGGTTACCAAAGGAGCATCCAAGAAGGACAGCAATGAAAAATAGGATTTAAATGAGTTTATGGCTATATAAGTTGTTCTATTTGTTGAGAAGATGTTTCTTTAAAATCAGAGAAGGAAAAATATTGCACGTGTTAAGTCTTCTTTCCACCTTTAATTCCAGTGTTTGCCAATAGCTTTTTAACAGTTGCATAATTCACTATTGAGCATTCCATGGTGAGAGAAGCCAGCAGTCTGTACAGCACAGGGCTCTTTCATTCTTCTCTATTTCCTATTTCTGTTATCAACCAGAAATGTCAGCTGTGAAAGAAAACCTGGTGAAAGATTGTGAAAGGAGATAAACTCCCAGCAGGTGTCACAGAAATACTGGATTGGCTTTTAGTCTTAATTACACCTTCAGTGTGATTTCCTGTGTTGCAGTTGCTGTATACTAAACAAAAGAGTATTATTTTAACATTTTTTTCTACAGTTTCTGCAATCACTATAAAGAGAAAGTGAACAGGTGAAAATAAAACTAGGTAAGAGATGGACTAAAGGCAAACAGGCATCATCAGCAGGTGTCCTGGAAGTTCTGCAGGGAATTAATGAGGAAAGGGCAGAGAAGGGGAGTAGAATGTGGATTTCAGTATAAAAATGAACACAAGAAATCACAGAGTGGTTTGGGTTGGAAGGGACCTTAAAGCTCATCTCATTCCACCCCCTGCCATGGGCAGGGACACCTTCCACTAGCCCAGGTTGCTCCAAGCCCCTCCAACCTGGCCTTGGGCACTTCCAGGGATCCAGGGGCAGCCACAGCTTCTCCTGGCATTTACAGCCTTTTGCAGTTGAGGGGAACCATGAGGATGTGAAGCTGCTCATTCAACTTTTAGGCTATTTTTGGGTGAAACAGAACTCACCAGGGAGATGAATTCAGTCTTATCAAGCTCATCTGAGGAGTGAAAAATGACCTTGTCATTTTAGGCCAATTCCTGACCTTTGCCTTCCTAAATACCTCAGCAACTATAAGAATAACTTTCAAGAGAATCTTACCACAGTGGTAAAAAGGTATTTCAGTGTAAAAACTGGCTACTGAAGGGCTGGGCCTGCAGCTGGCAAATCTCTTAATCAGAATCATTCAAAATTTGCTTTAAGAAATGCCCTTGTTATTACTGTGCTCCTCTATTATTCAGGCAAATTCACTGAGCAGCAAATTTTTGAGTATTTTGAAAATCAGGAGTCAAAATCTGGGATGCTTTGATAAAACTTAAGAGCCCAGATCCAACCTGAGCTCCCATTGGAGTGTACTGGCTTTAAAGACAGTCTTCCCAAGCAAAGGGGTTGTAGAGCCATGGGAAATACCAATTCTACTCTACCAGCAAAACCCTTGAAACAAAACTCCAGAGGGATCCCTGCAAAAGGAAGGCAGAAAACCTGCCATGATGCAGGAGAGAGGAACACTCAGCTGGAACTGCAGCAAACCCTTTATTGTGAGCTGCAGCCTCATGCTCAGGCAAGCAAACCCAGAATTTTTCCACTGTGTGAAGGTTGGGGTTACAGGAGTTCAAAGCAACAGTTGAACAATTCCATAATAACAGAGAAATGCAAAGTGGTGGCGTAACTTTACCGTGTAAATCCACTGCTTTGAAGAAAACACCTTTGTTTTGGATCAGTCTGGCCAGGTGCCTGGGCACACCTGGAATATAGAACATTTGGGTGCACCTGGATAACATCACATGAGTTGTAACAACGAGGATTATTTCCTGCATGAAAAAAAGAAAAAAAAATGAGACTGGCTTGAAATAATTGGGTTATGTTCTGTTCACTGGAAGGTTTTGGGGAAGCAGACATGGTTTTTCATCACAGCCTCCGGGATCCACATCCTTCCTCTGGTGCCGTTTGCCTGAAGCACAGCAGAGGCTCTGCCAGAATTCCCTGCTCTGGGCAGCTCTTTTCCCCTGAGCAGCACATTATTCTGGTTTTCCTGTGTGTGTGGCAGCAGGAGTTTCTCATCTGGAGCCATCTCTGCACCAGGGCAGAGGCTGGGGCTGCACTCAGTGGCTGTGTGAGGTGACATCGTTGGGGGTTGTCAGCTGCACAGATAAGGCAGCACCGACTCCCTGACAGATCCTGGCACTTGCTCCATTTGATTCCTCTTCTCCTCAAATACTTGTTTTCCAAGGCATTCAGGTATCTGTCTCCAGCGTGGGTGGAATACACTTACCTTCCAACTCAGTTAAGTTTGAAAACACTCCCTCCCTTAAACTAATCACCCCCTGAAGCAAACATTTCTTTTCTACCCAGGCAACTCCCCCCGGAAGGACACATCCAACTGCAAAAATATTTTGAATGCAGTCCAAAATGACATCTAACTCAATCCAGCCCCAGTGTCTGCTCACCCAGGAGACCCCAGGCCCTGAGGTTGTGACAGCTATGCAACACCACCCACCTGGCAAATGGAGGTTTTCTTCCACTTAAATTCCAAATCCCAGAATACTGAGGAAGAATTTCACCAGCTTTTCTTTTTAAAAATCTAACTTTCGACATGCTGTGATAAAAAATTAAGGGAAGACTTGAAAACGCAGTAAATAAAGGCTTAAAATTAAGAAAAAAATAAAGAGGGCAACTATAATTCTACTTTTTTTAAAGTCTTTTTTTTGCACCAGTCCCATAAACCATTAATAAGTAGGGTGGCAATAAACAAGCTGGGTTCGGGGTGTCTCGGCGGGTGCAGAACCCCCTGCACCCTGGGAGCAATCCCAGAGAAGAGTTTGAATTCAGCTTGGGGTCAGTTGTAACTGGTTACGGACCTTGACTTTGTCCTGTTGCTCTGGCATCAGAAAGTTATTGTT
The DNA here is from genome assembly GCA_013399855.1 of Oxyruncus cristatus. Lineage (NCBI taxonomy): Eukaryota > Metazoa > Chordata > Aves > Passeriformes > Cotingidae > Oxyruncus > Oxyruncus cristatus. The sequence goes on along the minus strand of VXAY01000882.1, from coordinate 379,668 downwards.
GGCTTTTGTCTAATGTTTATCGCTAACTTGTAGACTGCTGCTAGTTCTGACCCCAGCTCTGCCTCATTCTCTTGAACTTACCTCAGAATCTGCATTTCTGAATGTCCCTGCTGCCATCTCCAGATGAGTCTTAGTCACCTCCTTGAGGTACTGAAGGATGAGACTGTGGCTGGTGAGTATGTCAATGAGCTTAGAGATGCAGGTTTTTGGTTAAGAACTGAAGATATCCCAGGGGACATTTTTTACACTTAAAAATGAGTAAGAGCTTCTAAAACTGCATCACCTCTGTAAAAGCCCTGTTGCCCCTGTGGAGCAGAGGTGCTGGTCAGACAGCTGGGAATGAGGAATTTTTGGACAGTAGAAGATGAAAGAAGTGTGGTTTATTTCTGACAAAACAAACTTGAGGGGAGGATGTGCCTGTCTGTAAACACATCAGGAGAGTAAACACTGGGGCAAGGATAGAGACCCTCTTTAAACTGCAGGAAAATGTTGGCACAGGAACAAACAAGTAGAATAAGCTTTGGAAAAAACCCAACCTTGTCTTCAGTGTCGTTTTTAGTCTCTTGTTCAAGGCTGCAAGAACAAAAGCCTCAGTTTCTCTCAAGAGAAATCCTGCTCAGGTTATTCACTGTGGTGTCCGTGATGGAGAGGAGGTGGTGGCTTGGAAACTCCTTTGCTGACTCCTCCATCCATGAGAAGCTCAGACTTCTAATTTCTAACTCCTGGAGAAGGAGGAAGACTGAGCATCTGACAGATGAGTATTTTTATCCCTATACATACTGAAAAAGGATACAGAGTTTTCCCAGCTAGGGAACTTACTTTTGGCTCCTCTATAAAAAGCCAAGATAAACAGAGTCTGGGGTTGGTTATCACTGAACTTGTTTCTATGTTGCTTCTTTTATTTATCTACCAAATTCAGAAGCAGGAGGAATATCTCTGAGGAATCCTTCTTTCCCAACAGAGGCAGGGTAAGGCTGACTCTGTCAAATGCAATTAAAGGGATATGTTTCAAGTTCTTTCCCAGTGCTGGAGACAGGGAAACCTTCTAGAAAAATCAAAAATACCTTTAAATCCTGTAAATTTTAAAGCCAGCCTGTTCAATTTTAAGCCCGTTTCCTGGCTTATTTCTGTGTCTCTTTATATTTCCTTTTAAATATTAGGGGGTAAATGGTGGGTACAGATCAGGCAAAGAGACAATAGTGAATGTATGGGATGAAATGCTGTAGCATTTCAAATGGTATGTTTTTCATTCAAAATAAAATCTTTACACTGATTTTTCTTTTTTTAAAGATATCAATATAATGTAATAAAGGAGTAATTTTAGTAGAGAATATCCAACCTTTATATAAGTTTCTGGCACACTCTGAAATATCCGAGTTTCCTGAGTCATTCCAGCCTGTTTAATGGGGAGGAAACCCAAACAGGCTCTGTGTTTATTTTGCAGTTGGTGCACAAATTATTTCCTATTAATGGCAGTTCTCCTACACAACCAGAGCTGGGCAGTGGATTCACTTGAACTCTAGGGGGAAATCCCCCTTCCAGCCCCTGCAGCTCCCTGTGATCCCATGTAAAACCTCAAGAATTTCCAAAAGAATTTATTCCTGGGTATAGCAGACTAAGAACAAGCAGTTCAAATAAATCCACCCTGGATTTTGTGCCAAACCAACCATTGTAGCTAATCTTGCAGAATAATTATACCTGGACAATCATATTCAACACTACAAGAGGTTTGTGGGGAAGTTACAAAATAAAATTAAAAGTTCCCATGTTGTCCCTAACTCCAGTATGTGACTGTGCCACCTTAGATACCCAGCAATAGCAACATAATTTAAATATGTGGGACAAGGACTAAAGGGATTCTTTTAGAGTGGTGCTGGAAGGATTTTAAGGCTGATGGTGGTTGAGGTTCTTTCCCAGAGAAATGTGTGCACTAAATCACCAGGAATCGCAGTGAAGAGAAGCTGACCTGGATTTGAAGTGGAACTACATCTGTCCAGTGAGATTTCTGGGAAGTGCTTCAAGAAATATCAAGTCTGGCAACGCAGAGGAGAACTGGGCTGCGCTGGAATTCTGAACTGGTTGAGTGGGACCACAACCTGCTGCCTGTAGGAGGGCTGGGGCTGCGCAGGAGCAGCTGAGCACAAGAAGGAAAAATCTTTCTCACCCAGCAGAAGCTTGTGAAGAGGCAGTTTTTACATCCAAACCTGTGACATGTTCAACTCCTGGTTGCTTTTTATCTTCCCTAAACCCTGAGATCTCGAGGCCCCATCAGGAGCAGCGGCAGCCTCCATAAATATTGTTAGAATGGAGTCAGGGAGATACTGGAGTGTGAGTGGCAAAGTATTTTCCCTGCAGGCATTTTGGCAGCCAGAACTCACTTTTCCCATCCCTACACCCCAGCAGGGCTTTGCTAAATAGATTTTTCAGTGAATTGAAAAGCTCTCTTTTCCTGAAACTTGCTGCATCTTTTACCCAGTAAAGATTACAGGGGGCAATGCAAGTTGTTCCCTGGCTTATTTCTGTGTTGCTTTATATTTATTAATAAACATTGCGGGATGTGACTACAGATCAGACACAGAGAGCCAATACTGAATGTATGGGATGAGATGGTATGCTTTTCATTCAAAATAAAATCACTTAAAATGTTGATCATTAGGTATTAAAACACTGACCCCAAACTTCTTTTAGTAAAGCCTTTTCTAGCAGTTAAAGGGATTAATTCAGTATGTTTAAAAACAAAACACTCATTAATTTTTTAGGGGCAAAATGATCCTCAGAACCAAACTAAGATAACTTTGCTGTACTTGCATGTGTTTTACAGGAGGCCACTTTAATTAAATTTATTGTGGCTTGCTCTAAACTAGTTAATTCACATCACTCCCTTAATGTTTTGTATTCTCTGTGCAGGATGAAAAGTAATTCCATTTCAGTTGCATTATAATTTAGCAGATTTTAACGGACACAGGGAGAGAGCTGAAGTTTTTCCATCTCCTAGATTGGGGTTTTAAATTACAGCCAGCTGCTGACTCGCACAAGGGGAGGGAGGTGGGTGCCACAATCCATAGCCCAATTCTGTGTGCAGTTTAATTTGGGAATCTGGGCCTAAGTACCTACTTGTCATGCACAGATGGAGGCTGGGAGGTCACCAGGGCCAGCAAAGCAGTGGCTGCTTCTATAACTCAAATGAGTTTATAGCACTTGAGCATTTTTCTTTGTCATGTTTTAATCTATGTGCTCCTCAAAATGAGATTATGTCATGGAGAAAAATCCAATAACCCCAACAAAACCTGAAACAAAGGGGGATAGATGGGACAAGAAAAATATTTCTAGAGTGTTGGGAAGCAGCTTTAGGGAGTGTGGTCAAGGTGTGGGAAGCTTGTTTTTAAGGCAGAGACTTGAGAGCGTTTTAGTGGGTGAAAGGAAAGGGTGAGGAGGTCCAAGTGAAAGAGGGCAAATTGATATTAATGAATAAATTAAATGGGGTGGGGTTGCAATGTGCTTTTCCACCTGGAATGAGGGAGAAAACAGTCAGTGGGAAACAGTGGAAAATGAGCCTTGGAGTGACCAGAGGGGAGAGACAGAACAGGCAGGATGAGAGGAGGTGCTGAAGCACCAAATGAGGTGGTGCAGGGATGGAGATGTGGATCTGCTGAGCCAGGAGATGAGGGGGAGAAGGAGGATTTGGTGGTGGGTCCCAGCACTGCTCCAGACCAGGGGTGGTTTCATGTATTTCATGAACATTAGAAATAAATAAATGAACCTCCTGTGAGGGCTCTCTTTCTGCCAGCAAAGAAAACAAAGCCTGTGCTGGAGCACCAGCAACAACACATGGAACGTGGGAATTACAATGGGCATTACATCAGAGCCCAGAGACTACAGGGGATGAATCAGAGCAGCATCTGCAGCCACTGGAAACTTGCACTGATTTGGCTCAGAGGGGAAAACAACCTGTGGGATAGCATTCAATATGAGCCAGCAAGTCTTCAAAATGTTAGGGAGACTCTTGGAAACCCAGATAAAAATATAACACTGAAAACACTGACTTTTTAAAAAAGTAATACATGTACCTGTTAAGATTTATGAGAAATAAAGCAGTTTTGTTTGGTTTTATGTATTACTATTAGTTCTCCTAATGTTTCAGTGTGGTAAAATGAAATGGAAACTGATTTTATAGGACAGAGGAATAAATCAACTCCATAACTGCCATAATTCAAATTCAGACAACTGCCCAGAGGCATGAAAAAGTATTGTGAAAGGGGAAAAAACCCCCGAAAGTTTCTAAATTAAGCTAATTCTGCTCATTTCAGGTTTGAAATGTATATCTAACATTTTAAGGTCAAGTTCCTAAGCACAAGTTAGAAAATTTGCATCTCTGAGGGGTTTTCTTTACATTTTGATTGCTCATGGAAGGGCTGGGTCAGTACTACAGGGGATGATTTCAATATGCACCTGCACCTCTTAATGTAAAATACTAGTCCAGGCTTTAAAAAGACAGACCTAATGGAAAGTTAGACTTAACTGCACCAAGATCAGACTTTCTTGCTGTTCTTCCAGAGCAGAGAAGGAGCAGAACCAGTTCTGTAAAAGCAGTGATTCATTTCTAACCCAGATTTCCCCCTCCCGTGCTCCTGGGTTTGGGTCAGTTGCCCGCAATGGGCCATTGCAGGATGTGGCTGCCCACGCTGCAGAGAACAGTGGTTTTGTGCACACCAAGTTCATGGAGCCGTTTGGAATAAACTTAAAAGGTCCTAAACACAGAGATTGTCTTGTTTAAGAAATATCTACTGAGCCACTGGATCAAACAGCTTCCCAAGTGTGTGAAAAAATTTAAATTATGGCTCCATATAGGGCCCTGTGAGGCAGAGAGAGCCCTTTTGGGGGGCATTTCCTCATGAGTTCACTCTTGACAGATATTAATAGCTCATGCCTCAGCTTTTAAGTAAAATTCTGGTGAAACCCGCTGGTTTTGACACTATTTTAGGTAATTGCAGTACCAGGGGCTGCCAGGTGGGGCTGAGGGGGTGTGGAGCATCGCGGCCTGGAGCCCAGGAGAGCTTTGGGGGGGTCACCTCGTTATCCAGAGGGAAGGGGGGATGGACTCCCTGTCCTGGAAAATTTGGGAATGGGGGAGTGGGTTGCGTGGGAATCGCCCCCCGGCCCTCTCCGCCGCCAGGGGGCGCCCCGCGGTGCCCCGCCAGCAGGGGGCGCTGCCCGCGGCCCCCACACCGCCTCCCACAGCGGGGGGGCGGAGCACTGCCATGAAAGGCGCGTCCTGATTGGCGGAGATATCTCCGGCGGGGATGAGAGCGGCGCCCTGATTGGCCGCGCGCAGCCGCAGGGGGGACCGAAAACCCGGGCCGGGGTCCCCCCCGTCCCGTCCCCACGGGCCCGGGTCCTCCACTCCCCCCTCCCCTCCTTCCGGCCCCCTGACCTGGGCACTCCGAGCCCTCCCTGGCGCAGTTTTGTGCCCCACAGTGGCGGGCGGCGACGTTTCAGCCAATCAGCGCGCGGCGCCGCGGCCTGTTGCCAGGCAGATTATGCTAATGAGGCCCGGGCGGCCGCCCCCCCCTCCCGCTCTGCAGCTACCATTGTGAGGTGAGGACAGGTGGGGGGGTTCGGGGCCGCCGCGGGGTTGGCGG